>JAOXNO010000009.1:7200800-7227482 GCA_028565335.1 Limnodromus scolopaceus | reverse complement strand
TCCTTCCTGAACTGGGGAGCCCAGAACTGGACACAGTGCTCCAGATGGGGCCTCACCAAGGCAGAGTAGAGGGGCAGAAAGAGAGAACAATGCTATTGTTCTGTCTTTCATGTTATTACCTACCTCCCTTTTCCAGAAAAAAAAATTATCATTAATTTAATGCCACTGCATTGATGAACTTTAATTATGTTTCCATCCTTCGGCCACGTCTGTGGCAGCTTTCTCAGGATCATACCTGGTATCAGCGCTGGGCTCACAGCCTACAGTTACAAGAATCATTCCACTCATCCTTTTATATGCAGAAGCGCTTTAAGGAGGAAGGTCAGAAAAGAAGGTGGCGAGGGCACCGCGTAAGAACTTGAAAGGAATAAAGCCAGTGGAAGGAAGATTCAGGCATGTAAAGCACTACGTTAAAGACCAGGCAGAGAAGGAGCAGTCTTTATTCTGAATCTCCATCTACAAGACAAATCTACCCTTTCCTTGTATAATTTTCATTTAGAAGGATTTAAGCTTCTTAAAACCTTTAGAGTTTTCGCACGGAAGGTCTGAGTTCGGCAATATTCCTGTGATAGCTGCGCTTATACACGCACACATGGGTATATGCAAATAAATCTGTCACTAATTCCAGCGCACGGCTCCACATTATCACTCTGCCACTCTCCCTGCTCAAAAGAAGACATGTAGCTAAAGCACGCTGCTTTCTGCAGCCCCAGCACTTCTGAGTAATCTCCGCAGCTTCCGAGTACGCCAGATGATACACAAATGGGAAGATGTAAATTAACAAACCCCTGGCACTCACCACAAGAGAATATTCAGGAGTCTGCTGCCTCAGCATCTTTACACTACAGCGACGATGGAAGAAGGCAGGATTATTTCTTACCTACTGCTGTCGTGCTACTCAGTAATGAAATAATAGCGCAGCATTTAAGACTACCCACACAAAGCCCGGCCTTGCCATTTCATTCTCTCTCTAGGCCGAGCGAGTTTGCAAAGGCCGAGGAGTCACCGAAGGAGGCAGCATGCAGCCATTAGCCTACTTTGTGTGGGATCTTAAGGATTAAAAGCAAGCTGTTTATTATCCACCAACGCCAGGAGATTCCTATTGACTGGGAAGATGGAAGCACAAGATTCACGTGTTCAGAAGATCCCTGGGGCCTTACACAGTCCTGCAACCACAGCTTCTTTCTTTGTGACGGGCTGGATGTACATCTTCCACTGACCATACTGGGTTTATTTTTCTCCCCACTAGGATAACTGTGCAATACTTTATGCCACACTATGAGTGTACTATTTTGACAATTAAAGTGTGAATGATAATCTGCAGAGAAAGTGTGATGCTGTGTGGAAGATACGGAGCTTTAGACAAATAACTGCTCAGGGAGACAGATTGCGTGATGCTCTTCTAACAGCTCGGTGCATTGCATCTTTTGACGCTCGCTTGATACTTATAAATACTCAGTTTGAAGGAGCAGAAGAAATGAAGTTTGGTAAATAAACTGATTGCACGGACTGAAAAGCAACCATAAAGAGAAAGCACTAAGAGGATTTTAAAATCAAAGCAAGTTCGCGTGGCAAACTGGATCCCCAGTCAAATATCCGAAGGCTCAAATGGCTAAAAGAGCAGCTGAGGGATACAGTTTCTGCAGAGAATAGTTTGAGAAAATAATAAACTCACCTCTCCTTGGAGGTCAATTGAAGGATTGCAGTTGGTGAAGTCTTCCCAAAGAAGCAACGTTTCCTCATTCTCCTCCCACGTTAAACTATCACAGTCGTCATCAAAATCAAATGTCTCGCGACTGTTAAGAAAACAGAAAAAGCATTAGTGGAAACCACTCCAGCCTCACTCCCTCAGCCCTTCAATTAATATCCTAGAAAAAAAAAGGGGGCTACAAGAACTGAAGAAGGAGACAACGCAGCAGCTGAAAATCCTCACAGTTTTTACAAACAGCCTTTCCCACTGTCCAAGTCCCTCGCTCCTGGGCTCTTTGCCACCGCAAAGCAGAATAAAAGATCCTTGTTAGTGTTCCTGGTTGAAGTACACAGTCCTAGCTCTGTCCTCCAGATGGTGCTGCACATTAGTTTCCCCTGTTTGCAAAACCACAAAAATGTTTTAAACTATTCTTTTTATACGTGGGAAAATGAGCCCAAACACAGTTCGAGGAATTTTACAAGAAACAGCCCCTAGAAGACTCCCTGCTGGTTTTCATGCTGAAGTTCAGCCAACATTTTCCCTGCAGCACTGAAAAACGTTATTGTCAAAAGTAACAACTGTGAAAAAAGCCAAACCCCAAAATGATGTGCAGGTGAGTGTAAATACTTACTGCTAACCAAGATACTGCTACAGCCGCTTAAGCCTGAGAACAAACAGTGGCAAGAGTGGCCTTTAACACCGTCATTTGGTCAAGCCCTTTTTAGCACGGGCAGTTGTGCAATGAAGGAAAGTTTCAGAAGGCACTTGAGTCCCTTTTGGTTTGAACAGCAGCAGAGCCAAACACTAGTAGCTGCTTCTTGTCCTTGCTAAAGAGGCCTGACAAAAAATCTGAAATTGCTCCCAGCAGCAGCCTGCTAATTTCAGACTGATGCATTTTTGTTACTTTAGTTCACTTCCTTTCAAGCAGATAAGATCTCAGGGCGGAAGCCGAGTCCAATACTGTCTTTAGAAGGGGAAGAGCTTGGCAAAAGACACAGGCTATTTCTCTAGACTCAGCATGACTTTAAAAAATAATTTAGAAGAAACCCAATAAACTCGGACATACATGATTGTGCCTTTTGCAATTCTACTTCTTCAAATCAGATTCTCTTTTCAAGATCTATCCTTGTCAGGGAGCTCCCAGACCTGACTGCTGCTTACTTCAGACATATGCGCCGGTCAAAGCCAACCGCATTTTTGATTTTTTACTACTCGACACTTAAAGCTCAAGTTCATTACAGATAAACAAGGTGCTTTGTTTCTCTTAATAAGACAGGCTATTCTGCTATTTGTAAGCTATTATTTTTCTACTTCACAAAGCTCCCAAACAGAGACATCCTTTGAAATGTACCATTTCCAATAAGCCATGAACACTGTTCTAGATCAACCCGTTTTGAACATATCAACAAGATTCCCACACCACTTTGTGCCATACGTAATAGCACCAAGAGATAAGAATTTCATTATAAATAAAAACCAGGTATCACAGGACAGGTTTAAGAACAAAACTAAAAGCTAAATACTAAATGCAGTACCAACGTAGTAGTAATTTTAGCCTCTTGTTTTTCTAAAAAATTCACACTCTATCTGCTATCACACTGAATTCTAGCAGTGGAGAAGTCAAAAATCTGTATTTATTACACTGAATATTAACAAGGACCTAAAGACATCTGAAACAAGAGTCCTAACAAGAGGAGTTACCTAAAGATCATCGAGTTCCAACCCCCCTACCATGGGCAGGATCACCTCCCACTAGACCAGGAATGCCCTCCTATATATGAAATTCAGGAGGAAAGAGGCACACTCCCTGAAAACAGAACTTTTGGCGACAGCTGATGACAGCAGAGGAGCTAGTGCTCCTTAGAGAATTTCTTGTGTACTCCTACGTGTGAAATACTGCCCTACATTGTGTGGGAAAGCACTGGGAATCCTTCCCTCTGCAGTCACTGCAGAAGTTGGCAGAAGGCACCCATATTCAAATACTGGGAAAGTCAGATCCATGGTGCTTGCTGGGGGCCCCTGTGTTAAAAGAAAACGGCAGAGATTCTCCAAAGCCTGTGGCCACCTCCATCATTCCCAGAGCAGGAGGAGAGACCAGCGGGACACATCACCAGTCAGCTGCCTGAACTGCTTTGTGTGGCACCACGATGCACAGAGCCACTCCTCAGCTTCCAGAGGCTTCCTACTGCTGCCCAATTCTATCCAGCCCAAGCAGCACTAGGTTCTTCCCAAAACTCTCCAAATCCAATATTCAGCCAAACATACAGAACAGACTCAAGGTTTTTGTGCACGTTTCTTCTTTTGCTACTGATGAAAGTTAAAACAGCAAATAAACACCTAGTTTTACTAAAATATTTTTAATATTCTCTATAGCTCCCTCTACTTAAGGAAGGAATAAAACCCAGTTTCTGTTCATTTTATCTGAACTTCCAGAAAACCTCCGAGTATGTACCATCCTGGAAGCTCAGGTTCAACTCATAGCAGAACAAAATAGTATTTCTGAAAGCATACAGAAATAACTCAATACTTGAATTCTGGGATTAAGGCTGCATTTTGGAATATGTTTTCCATGATACTCACAGCTGATTGAACATACGCTTCATTTCATCTGTGATGTTCAAAGAGCAGCTGACCTCATCATCAGAGAACCTGCTGTTGTCTCCATCCTGCTCAGAGAGGTCATCGTCAGACGTGAGCTTGCGTTCTTTCTTCTTGGAAGCCACCTTAATTGGAGAGAAGAGCAGTAACTAGAAGGTTCTACTGAGGTGCTGTGCCATGAGGGGCGGAAATAAAAGAAGGAGAGCCGTTAGGTTTGCGCGAATATAACTGTTCATCGGGTCCCAGGCAATTCGGGGATCGCTCGTATTCAAGACAGGAATTGCGTCTGTTAATGAGTGGTGAACACAGAGCACAAGGAAGCAGTTCAGAAGGGCGAAGAGCAAAGCAAGCTGCAGGCTGCCAGCGCTCTACACGTGTTCGTCTGCTCGCTGGCACCGGTCTGTGATCTACCAGAGAACATGCAGAGGTTAGAATGAACCAGGGAAAAAGCAGAAGCTGGCAGGAGTGCCCAGGCAGCAGGCTCGAGAGCGATGACAGAACTCTCCCTCTCCTGCCACCACCACAGGCTGTTGCTCCCAGCGTCGAACCACCATGAAAGAAGAGAAGCCTTTCCAGAGAGCCTTTATTTCGGGGTTGTTCCCACCCCACCAGCAGAGGCTGCTAGACTTCAGGCTGACAGAAGAAGGGTTAACCGAACCATGAAAATGCCTGGACAACCTCAAAGAAATGAAGTTCATAGACGTGCAGAGAACTCAAGGGATACCCCTGCAAAGGGTGCAGAGGATCACTTCATCTGAGGACTGTGAACATGAAATATATTCACAGATGGTGCCACAGAGTCACAAACACACAGTCCGCTCCCAGCCTACTGGAGTTTTTCCTCTACTTGGCGTATCTGCCATCCCTTATTGGTTTTGTTCTCCATGCTGATCATTTTAACCACTGCATGCTTGACCAAAAGTGCACTTTGCAGTTACCTTTGAGCAGAAAGACACGACAATTCTACTCAAAGCCAAGAAGGAACCATTAGCACAACGCAATGGCTCAACATGCTGGAGAAATAACTGTCTCAATAAGGAGATTTGATTCTTTTGGGGTATGTGAGAAGGAAAAAAAAATAATCAAACATTTAGGCAACTTCACCATAGCCAGAAAGCACAACCAGTAGAGACCACAAGGATCTTTTAGAGTGGTTTTGTACAGCGTTTAGCACACTATATGGCATCACTACACAGAGAAAAGCATCAGACTTATTGAAAGACTGAACAAGACACATTTAGATCAAAGTAGAAGGAAGCTGGGTTAATCACAATTGAAAGTGCAGTTATGAGAGAAGACCCACTGCATCGGGACTTACAGGTTTGCCCCACGCTGAGCTGTAACTGCTTTTGGAGCAAATTAAATGACTTTCCTACTAGCACCAAGGAGCCACAATAGCTCAAGGAAAGTAACTTGAGTTTCTAGTCTCACCAAGCAGTCACAGCTCCCCACCACAGAAGCGTTATTTCTGGCCACGCAGCTCGAGCCAGAAATAAGAACGTTGAGATGACAGTTCTACAAGCTTAAAAGTTCTCACTTGTGAAGGGAACAAATGTGAGGAAGCCATTTATACAAACCTAGACCCTGTAATGCTTTCTCCCCCCCTGCATTCATCGTAGACTAGCATCAGACTAACAGCATGTCTTAAAGGTCAGCCGGAGACTTCTTTTTTTAAACTGTCTAAATTTTGTGCTCTGAGTACTACAGCAGCTTCTGCAGAAGAGAGCTACACCTCGAGACCGAGAAAGAAGGAAATATGTCTACATAGAGAAATTTCAAGAAAAGGCAAATGACCTGGACCACACACTCCTCAACACTGCTCCTCCCTCTTGTCCCCTCTCTTCTTGTCCTACCCTAGGGAAAATTCATGGCCTAATCACCTGGAATATCTTGGAAACGTCTTCAGAGTTGCGCTGCTGCGCTACATCACACAGCTTGGCTGTGATATCGATTCGCCGACAGATGTCCATGTCCACCTTCATGGCCTTTTCTTGAATCTTTGTGTCCAGGTCTGTCATGGGCTGCAGGAAGGACAGTAGTGATTATCTTCTATTATTATACAGTTCAGGAAAGAAGAGATACCCCACAGTATCTCTCTAACCCCAGGGCATACCATTCTTTAACAATATTACATCTTGTTCTCCGGGAAAGGCAGTACACACACAATCTAAATAGGCTAGGCAGCTAACAATTAACGTTCATATCCGATGGTAATAAAATTTCAACTCAGAGTGATTTGCTACCACAAAACCTATACCCACCCCAAACCAACTGCTAGATGTAACAGTAAACTTTTAAGGGTCAATAAAGCTTTAAAAATGGAGGAGAAAAACCCTGTTGAGCATGTGCAGAATAGAATGAAATTTAAAACCTGGTGAGCAGGCAACACTTCCCCCCCTTTCAGACAGAAAAGCTGTGCCTGCAAGAAGTTGCTTTTAAAACAGAATCCAGGCTGCACGGCAACCTCATACATACCAGGAAAACATAAAATCAAGACCAGATCTAAAAAGATCCGTGAAAGCTTGTAACACAGAAAATACTCCTCATTGGCATTAACCTGATTTCCAGCCTAGCGAAAATCCTACATGAAAAATATTTTGTCTTGCTTCACTCTGGGCAGTAATCATAAACATCATTTGTAAGAGATACTCCCACTCAGACAGTACAGCTGGCTCCTTATGAAGAAACATTGTTCCACAAAAAGCATATTTTCCAGCCTAGACGAGACTTACTCCGTTAGAAAGTACCCCTTCCATGGCTCGGCAATGCTTCCACTTTGACCGGAAAAGCAGAAAATCTCTTTGCAGAGCTTTCTTAAATACTAAATCCTCTTTCCAAGGAGAAAGCTTTGGAGTTGGGTGTTTTTTGGGGGGAAATTGTTTTTTTTAAATTATTAGATGGAGCTCTTCACCAGCCCCTCTCAACCACTTCTGGATAAGTTAGAGATTTTTGTTTTGCAAACAGACCAAGAAAAAGAAATTTCTAAACACTGACACACTCTAAGCACCATCCTACCAACTGAATAGATACCAGCAATTCTTATCCACCAGAAAGCAAGAGTCACCTGCCAACATTTTGCATTTCTTTGCTCTAAATATTTACAGGGTGGGATTCAAAACCTTCTCACTGCTTTCCTCAGGCTCTCTTCTCCCTGTGGGTTTGGCAAACCCCAAACACACTTGCTCTCAAATTGAGGAGGATGTTTGCATTCACCACCACCCTCTTCGTACACTCTCGGCAACATTTCTTCCCCAGCCAAAGTCAGCAGAGTGATGGAGCCCTAACGAGTTCCTCCCTTTCACACTGCCTCTAACCAAGCATGCCTCTTCTCAATTAAACACCAAAAGAAGAGAGAGCTAATTGCCGAATTTCACATGAACGGATCTAGCGGCCCTGAGAGAATGTATTTGACACCAGGGAGCAGGTTCTGCCAGCTTACATAAAGAGAGAAGGAAGCAGTTCTACACAAAATTAGCAAATAAATAAGCATAATAGGACATATTCATTAGACAACTGGCATCAGCACTACTGCAGTCTTACAGAGAAAGGTACCTGACTCAGTGTTCACCTGGCTTATCTCTCTAGATACCTGCAGGAATACACGCTCTCAGTACGTCTACACGTAAGAAGATTCTCCAGTCCTAATCAAAAACATCCCCCAGCTTTGAAGGAAAGTCAGTATCTAATGAGACATGAGGAAATCACTGAGAAAACCAGTCTTTTTGTAAAAAAAAAAAAAATTTGGTTGAGGCAGCCCTGGAAACAAAGCCAGCCACATGAACCAGTGATACTGGGCTAATCTCTTCAGAGCTTTCAGAGAGGGAGTTGGGACACACACACAGCTTTTTGAACACAACTTTTTTTGCATGATTTAGTGCAAAATCCCTCTTGTTAGCAGCACACGGTGCCGAACCCTTTCCTCTAACCTGTGAGTTTTCCAACCCCCCCTTTTTTTTTTTTTTTTCCACGGCTGCAGAGGTGAACCCCAGCACTGCCGGCTGTGGAGAAGGGGAAGGGAGGGAAGAGTCCGGGTTATGGGCTAAGCAGCAAGTTAATGCATCTCTACACAGACCAGACAGGAAGCAGGGGGAAGGGTGATCTGTCTGATGCATTAGATCATAAAGGCAGCCATAATGCTAACTACAAAGCAGCACTCACTAAGACCATAACCTTTTTATGAATGAAGCCATTTGCATGACACACACATCTCACAAAGGCAGTGGGAGTTGGCCGCTCCGCTCTCCTGTACTTACATCACTCATCAGACCCTTAAAGACCACAAGTTCCGCTTTCAGCCTCTCAATTTTTTCATTTAACTCCTCCTGCAGAGCTTCCGCTTCCTGCGCCTCCTGCGAGAGAAAGCAGACAAGGAATTAAGAGATAAGAGGGCGAGGTGTGCTTTCTCAATTAACCTGAGCAGGGCTGATAAGGCATCTCAGCACCCCCCACTTCGCTTGGGCAGAAACTTCAGCCCCTTCCTGCTTCAGCTTCCAAACATTAACACTATTCTCCAGCCAACAGCAGCCCAGTCAGCTGCTCTAGCTAGAAGAAAGCTTTTTAATTAAACAAATTCAATTAATTACTAGCATAATGAAAGGTGCAGAGAAGGGAAAACCTATACCTTTCAATACAACCTACTCAAAACTTACCTCTCGCAAGGTTTCTACCATGGATTCCAGGCTCATTCTTCTCGTCAGTTCCTCTTCCCATCTGAAAGACAAGATTTGCAGGCAAAGGGTTAACTATGGAGAAAAGTAATTTATTTTTTTCCACCCAAATCACAAGTCTTTTGATAGCTGTAAGATGATGACAGTTATTTGAAATGTAAAGCAGATGGTCCCCCCTCACTTGTACTCCCTCAAACCAGTAACATTAACTCTCTAAGAGAAGAAAAGCTAAATCCACTTCCATTGGGATCAGTACTCTTCCTGCTCTCCTACGCAATATTTGGTTGCAAATAAGGTGGGAAATCTTCAGTGCAAAAAAAAAAACAATCAGTTGATGGTAAGTTATCTAATCAGCAGTATCACTATTTATCTATTCGGTGCAATTAATTCATACATTGATGTCCCTTCTGCATCAAAAGCCTCAAGAATCTACATGCCTCGGTCATTTCCCAGCTCTGCAGTTGCAAGCAGAGAACTCGGGCAAACACCCTTGAGTGCAGGGTACACGCTGCTGCAGTACGGAAAGGGTAGAAGAAAAGGAATCACAGTTACAAACTGTATAAATAAACCTCATTCTACAAGCATCATTATGTTTGAGCTCATTAGTGGATTAAGTGTAAAAATAGCCTTTTTCTTCTTTTTAAGGACGAAAAGCCTTTAAATATCGAACCCCAGTATTTGACGATACTAACTCGAAAGCTAGGATTCTTGAAAGCATGATGATACACACTCATCCACACGGATATGGTTGGAATTTTTGGGGGAGGGAGAAAGCAAAACGTGGGCCACTCTCTGAATGGCCAGTAGCACCACACCAGACTCGCCCAGCCTATTATAACAACAGGAATTACATCCCTGGAAAAGAAACTTTGGATACCACAGGATTAAAAACAATCCTGGGAACCTAATCCCTGAGAACCATCATGATCATTTCTGTTGCCACTTCAACATTTATAGTTTAGCTGAAAGAGGCAAACCACAGGCCCAGAAATCTATTAAATCAAGGCGTTCTTGAAAATGCGCGGTTAAATCTATAAATGCATCATTTCATCCTGTTTTCAAACCCGGTGACGGCGGGATTGCAGGATATTCTGGCGGAGGCAGCTGATTTGATGCATACAGAATCCCTACGCTGCTCGATGCAGCTCTGCATTCCAAGTGCACGTGGAATCCCACCTGGAATGGGAGCCCGGGTAGCCCCTTTGGGCAGGAGCGGAGGCAGGAGGCAGGGTGCTGCTGCGGTGTGCTGTCTGCAGGCACCAGGAGAGGCACCTGAAGGGGTTACGTCTCAACGCAGCCGCAGCAGCTCCCAGCAGCGCAGTGCCAAGAGGACACGGTGGCTCCATCCCCTCTTTCCTGCAATTGTGGTGCAGGAATATCCGACATGACGGCCGGCGGATTCTCCGTTGTACAGCTGAAGTTTGATTTATGCAGGAAGACTTGCATCTTTTTACCAGCAATGATTTACTGCCAAGCAGAGTAAAATATTTAGGCTGAAATTTGCATTTGTCATTAAATGTTTTAGCTCGTATTTCCATACCCAATGTGTTTTTTGACTACTGATTACATATGCATTTCTATAAAAATAGTGACTTTGTTTTTCAGATTTTAATATTAAAGTCAAGAAGGTGAAATTAATTAAAAGCAGCCAATTCTATTTGCAATCTGTGAGATGGTCTCCTTCTGTTACCGAGGGAGCGTTGCACGGCTTTAATCATTGCTCCCGGTCTTTCTGCCAGCGGGCTCTCGTTTATGGATGGGAGTCGAGCAGACCGTGCAAAAATTGATATGCTGCTTCTCCAGGTTTTAACCATTGAAACGAGGGACGCAGGTTGCGTTCAGGTTATCCTGCTGGGTTCTTTGCATCCCCACAGGGCACTGTGCATTCCGCAACAAGAGAGATGTATTTTTGGAAAACGCACAAGTGTATTTTTACTGTCCACGCCAAAAGCTAGCAAAAATTATTAGCGTTCTTCCCCAGCAGTTCAGCCCTTCTGGGCTGCTGCCAGAATTACACATCTCGCTCTGCTCAGACTGACCTTCCTCATCCTGCAGAAATTCCAGTAGTTCCATTTCTGCTTTTTGTGCCAGTCAAAGTGCATTTTGCCAAACAGTGATTTACAGCCCTAATTCTCTTCCGTCAAACTCAAGACAGTGTTTTCAAGAGAAGAGGAAAAGGATGCCTTCTTTTACACACACACCCCCCCTCCCCACAATTTCTGTGTTTCTCTTAATTATACAAACAATAAAACAATCAGGTAACTTTTAATAAAAAGATCATAGCTAACAGAAGGAAGTTTACACTGGGCTGGCAATAAGGGTCCTGCTAACCAGTAATATCACATTCTTAACCCCAGAGCACATTTCTCCCACCCACTACCAAGCTGATTAACCTCATTTAACAGCTCAAAATGCCAATCTTACTTTCTCCTCACACTTAAACCTCAGGAGACTATTTGTAGGGAAGGGAGGAAGGAGACGGATAGGAAGGTAGAGGATGACAATGAAGTAGAGGATTAATTCTCCATTTAAACTTCCAGGGAAGTGAGACAATAAAAAGATTGCTCATTCATATGATCATCCTGTATTTGCTGGAACACACAAGACTTTAAAAGGGACCTTGGCAGCTGCTCCCGCATTTGTTGGAGCGTGTAGTAGCACAAGGAGCACATGCCGCTGGGAAGATGCTAACTATGGTTCTGGTGTCTTTAATATTCAACACAGTCTAAATTATTCTCCCAGTAATCAATAGCTTTCTCTCCAGTTACCGTCTGAAAGCAGAAGTCAGTAATTCCCCCAGTCTCGACCCCAGCAGGCTGAGGACGCCCTCTGCTTCCCAGCAAAACCAACCAGTGGAAGGGACCAAAGGGACCAGTGGAAGGGACCAAAGGGACCAGTGGAAGGTCTCCTTCATCTCAAGGGAGAGGGAAACACCACCCGATTAATGACCCGGCAGCATGAGCAGAGCAGAACAGAACTCCTGCCCTGGATAACCACAGGAGAAGAGGCAGCAGGAATGACCAGGACTGTAATACCCAAAAGGGAAATGGCTGGACACGCTACAGGCTGAAAAACCAGGAGCCTTCACATATTTGCTGCAGGATATTGACTAGCCAGCTGCTCCCGCATACACTTAATTCTTGGCTCAGATACATCAATTGCTATGACTTCCAGCTGTATCCGAAAAAAAAAATATCTTTTTTCTGACCCAGAAAGGCAACTAAATCGACCAGACTTCAGGGCTTCTCATGATATGTATACTTCTTTTTGAAAAATAAATCAGCAATATGAATTTCAAATTTAACGGAGCTTTTTTCCTTCTTTCCCACCTTCCAAGGATGTTTTAGTTCCAACCACCATCTACCCACCCCCCCAAATAAAGGGCTAGTCTGAATTTTAGAAGCTATGGATCTATTCCCCTTTTACCAGATGTGACATAGTACATTCCAGCAGCATTCAGTCATCGCAGCTTCAGGCCCCAAACTACTTCTGCAGTCATGTCTCACATAGCTTAGAGGAGAACAAAGGATGCTGGCTTTCTTTAACGGGAATAGCTACATTACAAGGATATTAGACAAACAAAGCACATGAAGAGTCAGCTAGGATTAACGTTGCTCAAAGCGGTGTTCTTGTAAAGCTGAGTCACACCGCAAACTTGTGTGTTTCCTATGAAATTGGGAGAGCAGCCACCAGTTCACCGACACGAACATCTTCTCCCACACCGAAGAAAGCCCATGGAGACATCTCAAGAAACTGGATAACCTCCCTTAAAAGCTCCTCTAAGTTTTCAAGCCTTAACGTTCATGAAATTAAACTGAGCGGTCGATGTTGACACAACAAGCTTCGAACCACTTTCCCGCGCCCTGAATATCTGCGTCAAGGAACACAAACATCCTCCTTTCTTCTCCTCCAGCATCAAGCTAAGCTTAGGAAGACAGACCAGTGGTGAGAATTGCCCCTTGGAGCAGATTCACAAAGCCTCTTTAGAACAGAAAGCTAGTTTTAGAGAAGTCTGCTCGTCCAAAAGGATTTTTAGATGAGAGTACGGTATTATTTAGGCAAAAAGCATGCTTATAAAATATGCCTGATATAAACTTACTGGTTTAAATACGTTATTGCTCAAGGCAGAAAGGCACAAGTAGACCAGTTGATAGTTAATGATGCTTGATGCTATCAACTGCACTATTGCTTTCACTGAAAATATCCCTCCCTCAAGGAAGGAAATATTCCTCCAGTGGCATTTAATGACAATACATTTTTTCCGTAAGAAAAACTCTTCAGGAACACAAGACCCTTTTTCCTGGGAGTTTTATACCACGTCATGGGGAGAAGAAAACCACCAAACTGGAACAGAACAACAGCAAACATTTACAATGGTCTGTGTTTTTCCCCTGCTGCTCGCTCAGGACTGACTCTGAAGCTTTTCACTGACTCTGAAGCTTTTCACCGACTCTGAAGCTTTTCACCGACTCTGAAGCTTTTCACCCAGTTTCGTTCTTGTGGGAGTGTCTTCCCGTCAGTGTATGGGGAGAAGAGCAGTAACAGAAAGGAAAACCTAATAGCTCTTGAGTGCTTAAGTCCACAACAGGAAACACAAGTGTTAGTTTGAGCAATGGCTATAAAACACTCACGAAAATATTACCAGCTAAGGATTCCTGAAAACACAAACCTACTGAACGGATGAACTGTCAGCGCTACTTCAGGGAACAGCTTAATTGCTTTTTCTTGCACGCTAAGACACCACTATCCCATTTCTGGCACGAGACGCCCCAGATTGCTCATCTGCTGGATGTGAAGCACCTAAGATGGTATATTCTCTGATGCCCCACGCCTGCAGATGGAAGAAAACACCCATGCCGTGGCAGGAGCGGGTAATTACACCTCCAGCCGGAGACACGGCTTTGTGCTCCCGTTCCTTGGCGGCAGCACTGCTTGTTCTTTTGCCGCATTGGGATCTTTTTGACGCCCATACGTTGTTTACAGGAACTCCAAAAAGGCAAGGCGTGCTGCACCGCTCACCGGCGCTGGCACCAGATTTAACACTTCACATGCACAAGCCCAACCGATTTAATCATTTCGCATTACTCACGGTCATTACACGCCGCCTCTCACTGCGGGGCTGTAGGAACATGCCCGCTAATCCCCTCTCCAACACCTAGTAATAACTATCAACATTACAGTTTATAACTCTGGTTATTATACACTGATTTCATTCGAATTGACTTAACGGCCCATCAGATGTACAACTGCTGTTCCCACACAAAAGGATCCAGAGCCTAATCCTGTAATGGGCCAAGACAGAAAGATGGGCAGGGCAGGCTGTTTGAAACATTCTGCAGTAGTTTGGGATAAGAAAGCATCGTGTTCAAGACTTTCTGGACAGATGGAGAGAAACCTTCGCAACACTAAAATTCTGCTGCAGCGTCAGACTCTATTTAACCATTCTCAACAGTGTTTCTTAATTGAGAGGAGAACCTACATCTGCAATCTCACCGAACCGTACAAGAAGGCAGTTTGGGATTGCAAATACAAAGAGCCGGCTGCATCTTTTCATTAGCTCCAAAGACCTGGACCATGCAAGATGGATTTCATTGTAAAAAAACTCTCTATGAAGCCTTATTTATTTTGTTAAGAATAAAAAAAAAAAAAAAAAGCAATGCACCATTCCCTCTGCTTTTAGAATCCTTGCTTAAGCGATCATTTTCCTATGCAGTCTTAGTTTTGCACTAAATTAGATATAAGGCTGCATTAAGCAATTAGCTTATTCACAAATGCTACCTCTTGTTTCAGTGAGCATTTTTAAGATGCTGTAATACGGGGATTCTTCCAGATTATCCCAAGCACAGACCATTTTGATCCCACATGCCCTGACTTCTTATTGAAGCAAATTAAATGTTAGTTGATAGGCTCCATGTAAAATGTATTAATTTAATGTGAACGCCTGATTCCATTAAAGCCTGGCTGTAACAACGGCGGCGGCGCTCTTGAATGAAATCATCTGTTGCTTACGACAGGCAAGAAACATCCCGTCCGCAGAATCACCAAATCTCTTCGCTAGAAGTCAGCCACGGCAGCATCAAATTTCCCAAACATCAGAGAGAGGGAGGAGTTCGTATCCTTGGACCTGTAGCAACGGTCTCGATGATACAGGTAAGTTCATTGCACTGCAGAACTTACACCCTTTCCACCTCTATAATGAAAGCCCTGAGTTTCAAAGGGGAGGGTTAATATTCTAGACTTGTGCTCTACTCAAAATAGCATGCAGGCCTTTGAACACCAGCAAATGCCTGTGAAGAGAATTACTAAAAGAACTTACTCTATAGAAAAACATCGCATAATTATGCCTCCCGATTACACACACCTGGAAAGATGCTCCAGCCTGTTACAGGAACCACAATAAAAATCATCTGCAAGTTCATTTGTGTTTTGTTCCTGACCACACGAGGCGTTTAAACAAAAGCCGTGCATAATGTCACAAGAGTTCAACGACTTCAAGCAGAAGCACAGCCATGTCTGCATTCCTTTCTAAAGAAAATTATGGTGCTTTTAATACAT
Source organism: Limnodromus scolopaceus (assembly GCA_028565335.1). Taxonomy (NCBI): domain Eukaryota; kingdom Metazoa; phylum Chordata; class Aves; order Charadriiformes; family Scolopacidae; genus Limnodromus; species Limnodromus scolopaceus. Next base: position 7,211,972 of record JAOXNO010000009.1, on the reverse strand, counting down.
TAACAGAATCCACATATAATTGTGCAATATTCACAGCAACTTTAAACACATCTTAAGCCACACAGCTACAAGTCATACGCTCCTGCATGACTTATTCTTGCAAGGAACACTGCACTAAATAAAGGCCAGTTTTAAACCTAAGGTGTCCTTTGATACTTGGATAAGCTTTGGAGCTTTCCTTTTGTGCTTGCACCCAGCCCCAAATACTGAAGTCCATAACCAAAGACACAAGATACTTATTAAAATAGGCCCTAACACAGTGGGTGAGGCAGCTGTTGGTTGTTTTCACAAGATTTTATACAACTTCAAGAAAGAGCAAGCACTTAAAAGATCTCCTGTCCTGGCAAAAGAAAAGCACCAATTATGAATTCCAGTTATTTTCAATCCTGTAGCTAACCAAGTGAAGAAGAAAAATCCTTCAAAGTCCTCCATTTACCAGTGCATTCAAGGTTATTAATGTTGGTACCGTATTTCCGCATCACATTGTAGCAAAATCACTTGAAATACTGCTGCCTTAAAAGAAATAATTATCTTTTTTTCACAAGTAGATGGAGAACTTGGGTAAAAGAGAGAAAGCCATCAAGCTCACCGGGGCCCAGCTTTCACGTTAAATAAGGCCACATTCAGAGACCCACCTTCCCCCATCGTTTAACCGCTCCTGAGTGAAGAGCTCTGATTCAGCTTGCTTTCAGAACAGCTCGCTTTCAGAGCTCCAACCTCAACAACTGCCATGCGAAGAAGTCTTTTATTTTCCCTCATGTTTATAACCTAATCAGTGTCCTGGTTTCTAAGCCATTCTGCAGGACAGAGTCCAGTAGATAAGTTACCTTCATTGGAAAGAAAAGTTTTGTACAGCTTCCTCCTCCGCACGTGCTGCTCCCTCTCTGCTTCTCCAAACCCCTTTCATATTCTCCTGATGAGAAAGATCAGGCCCATGACGACATAACCCAAACCTGCAGATCACTGACCTGCAAATTATTTTAAATATTAACAGGTTAAACCTGTGGGAAGTGTTCAAAACCTCAACTCCTACTGGCGACGGCAGGAGTACACCCTCCTGAAATGCACCTGATCAGGTAAGGTAATTCTTTTTAGTGTTTTGGCTTGCTTTTTATGCAAGCTCATAACATTTCCACACAGCTCTCCTGCTCCTCCTGTCCATCTCAGGCATATGGAAATCACAGCTGCTTCGGAGGAACAGAGCTTTTACAACTTTAAGGAGCAAAACCATAAAAGGCCTCTGTCTGTTCAATCTTTATTTATAAAGTATCCATACTCTAGAATCAGAGTAAAATTAAAAATCACATTTTATCACTAGTGTCCCCCACACCTATAATCATCGTGCTGATCACAGGAACACAACTGCTTCCTGCAGAGAAATCATTTCTGGTTAGTCATAAACTCTTCCGGCTGATGAGATACCACCAGATCGGAGCTCTCAGAGCAGGGCTCGGGATGTAATTCACGATATAATAACTAACACATGAAGGTAAACTAAACTCTGCTGTCTGTACCCCTCCTCTTACCTTTCCCAGCGTGTCAAGATGGATTTATAAATTTGTGCCCGACCTGTCCCAGCCACCACAAACACAAGAAATAACGGACCGAGCCGTATTTACTTCTCAGCACCGAGCGGTGGGCCCCGACGGGCTGAGAAGTGCTGCAGGCGGAATTAATGCTAATTCTATTTCCCTCACCACCAGCAACTTAAATTCATTTTTCACTCCTGTCAAACTCTTCGCGACAGTGTTTACAACCCCTGAAAAAAAAAAATAATAATACACGTCTCTTAAGCATGAAGAAATCATTCTGCAGTGTGGATCTACTGCAGCTTTTGACAGCTGAACTGCAGTTTATTGACTATGTGTAGCAGACCCCGGGGAAGGGGAGAGGGATTTGGTTCAGTAACCCGAGAAAGCAGGGATTGCGTTTTCCAGCGTCCTCAGCAGCGACCGAAGCCAGCCCAAAAACCGCTTCCAACAAAAGAGCCTTGATAAAAAACCAACTGGGGCAAACACGAGGCCTCCAAGTCTGGCCTGTGGGCTCGCTTTGGGGGGGGGTTAAGGACTTACCCTGTGCAACAAAGGAAAAGCAGCCAAGAGAGCAAGGTAAGGAAAAAACCAGTCTGCAATTAGAGAAATACCAATAGCTCAAGAGTAGGCAAAGACTTAAGAAGAGGGGAGAGGGAAAATGTGCAACACAAAAGGAAAACCGCCCAAAAGCCAAGCCCTAGGAAGCTCCCGCTGCAAAGGGGAAATGTTATGATGGACTTTAAACTTCCAGTTACCCTTAGTTTTACTGGGACAGCCTCGCAGCTATCAGACACACATCACAGACACGTGAGCCGCAGAACAATTAAATTAGCTGGGATCTCAGCTCCTAGCAAGCTGCTCTCTGTCATTAAGCCGGGCATCTACCCTTCCTCACGCCAACAGGCTCCTCAGTTTCTGGCATCAGTCTGAATTCAGCAGAGCGCCGGGGAGCGGGACCTCCCAGCGCCTCCGAGATACCTGCAGCAACGTTTTCTTCTGAAAGGAAACGTCAGCCAGACCGTTTGCTCGACAAGTCAGCTCCGATTCCAGGAATACGATACAGCCCCCGCACGGCACAGTAAATACGATTAGGTCCAACTACGAAACATCTGATAAGATTTAAACCCAAACACCCGTTTGACGTTGACTGATACAGCATGACACTTTTGGCAAGATGAGAGCAAGAGCACTGCATTTTGGGCTTCTTTTTAGCTCAACGTGCAGAATTAAGTCATCTTTGTAAATATTTTAATGTAGCCTAGGTAGCCTTCCTGGGACAATGCTCAAATTCTCAGTTCTCTTCCTCTTGTACCAATTAAGTCCAAGGTATTTCCCCCATTTTGTAGGTATATCCGCTTATTTTTTTTCCTTTTTTCTCTCTCTCTCTATTAACAATATAAAGGAAATTTCAGACGACGGACACATCCTGGTTTCACTGTATGGGAGGACAGCGTCATATTCCCAAGGCTGTTTCCCATGCTGTTATTCTTATTCATGGACCTGAGGGACATTCATGGTGCCAGAGACCCACCGACTGGCACAGTCGGAAAAGGACAACTCGAGCAACGAATACAACTGGGAAGAAATCCCATTTCTATAGAGATCAGACCCACGGTATCAAAAGCCATTGGTCTATACTCTCATTTTTAGCTCACCCACGAGTCCATGCCCGTGTCAGTTCTGTCCAATTAAAGTGTTTTCTAGGAAACAGCAGCACTACACTAATTTCTATACATTAATACGGCAAACCCTTATCTCCTTTGCCTCTGAAGCCTCCAGAAGAGTTCTGCATACTCCAGGCCTGCAGAAGACAACTGCAAGCGCAGCTTATGAAACAGCCAAGGCAAAGAACATTACATTCCTGTACAACTGTTGCCGTAACTGCAGATAAAGTAATTACTCTGACTCATTTTGAAACAGGTAATCTGAAAAGCACAGGATTACATTAATGTATAGTGCTGCTAGCTACAAGTTAATTATCAAATACTGAATTCCCATGTAAGGAAATCTCTAGCAAACATAAGTACTACAAACCTCATGCATTAAAGGCAGCTGATCGTGTGTATACATTTATTTTACAACTCTGCCTATCAACAAGCTGCAATTTTATGGTATTTAGTATGTCAAATGTTCAGGTGTTTTGTCCTAACGCTTTGGCACAGGCACATACATAAAACTGCTGTGAAATTCATTCCAGCAAACTCACTCCTCGACCATTCTCTTTGAAGAAAATATTACCAAAATACAGTGATGTATGCTGTAAGTGCTTAAGTGAAGGACAAAGACCAGAACAGAGACTATGAGCCTGAAGAGCAATATTGACTTAAGTATATTATTTTGTTTTGTTTTGTTTTTTTACTTCCTGCAAAAGTCAAAAAGCTGCCCAGTGTTCTCTGCTCCTCCTGAGAAACTGCTCTGTGTTTATCTACCCACCAATGGTACAGCGGGGAGGGGGGGTTAAATTTCATTCTGTGGGGCTGACAGACAAGTACAGGCATCTCCGAACAAATGAGAAGCAGAAGTTGGACATCTTGAAGTCGTTTTTTTTTGCTAACCCTGCAATAGCTGGGCAGGAAACAGTAGCCCATCCAGTGCTTTTAAATCACGTTGCAATTATTGTATAGACTATTCATCACCTCAAATCCTTTCGGCCAACATACAGGAATAGCCTGGTACAAGTGCTAATGTGAGAAACTTGTAGAATTGCAGGGAAAAGGTCAAAACAAGCTTCCCAAGACCCTGCACGGAGCCCGAGCCGGGGGAACACAGCCCGCTATTATCCCAGTGTCCCAGTAAAGCCATGTGATTCCTTGGACAGCTCATCTCCCGACAGCTCCATCATTACCGGGATAAACACAGGCTGCAGCGGAACAGAACACAGCGAGAAAAAGGTCTTCTGCAAATTGGAAGTCGGGTTGTTTATAAGGGAGTCACCAACAATACTTCAGCATTCAAGTTTCAGCAACGAAACTGCACAATGAAAAGGGATTATTATAACTGACTCATGGAATAATCACAGAAAAATCCATCCATTGTTTAGGGAAACTTAAAAATTGCTTAATGCTCTTAATTTAATCAAATGTATTTAAATGGCAGAAGATAGGCACCAGCATGCCTGTCCCAGAATCTGAAGCTTCACTGGCTTAAAATAAAATAAAATGAAAAAATAAATTAAAAAAAATCTCATTCCAGGCCTTCAACACAGTTTTAATAGTTTGCTAGAGTGCAAAACGGCTAATGTGTACTTTGGAAAAACACCACAGCATTGTGAACTGCACACTAGGTAGTGTTAAGCAAATATTTGTAATAAATAACAGCTTTCTGCAGCCTGCCACCAAATATGACTTTCAACCCCCATCCTCCACGCTAAAAATTCAGCTCTGGTCTGACCTTGATATATTGTGGTTTCTGAAACAGGAGGGGGGTCCATCTTGTCTCTCTTCTCCCTACCACGCTCACTTCAAGCTCTTAGCCCTTCATCTCCGCTTCAGCACATTAATTTTAGAAGAGTAATAGAAAATACCCATTAAAAAATCTCACAGGTCAGTAAAAGTATTACCAGCACAAATGATCACATCAGACTTTGGCATGACTTGTTTCTGAAGCCAGGCACCCCAACTTCATAGTTTCTACATAAAATCCAGTACACGAGACTTGGGCTGATTTCCAAGGTCTCCTTCTCATCTTTAACAGCACAAGAAGAACCCATATTTTTCCACAGAGAGTTGTATTCCCCCTTCCCTCACCTTTCCTTTTTTTACCCCTAATTCTCAGTTCTCTTTCCTGTTTTTTTTTTATCCCTTAAAAGAAGGAGACACCTCACAAGCTCATACAAATATTAATATGGAGGAGGGCTTTTAGGCAGGAGGAAAAAGAATAAGAAAAAAGAAAGCATACAATAAACCAGATTTGAAATTTACTTAGAGTCAAGATCGCTTACCGTAACAAAGGAGTATAATTCTATACAGTTCTAGCCTTCCAGCAACTTTTAAAAGATGTCCTAGAAGCGTGCTCTAATATACACCATCACCATTTTAAAAATACATTTGTATTTTTATGGTGCTCAGAACATTTCACTTGTAATTTCTCGCCTCCTACTGCTGCTGAGGACTCTCAGCACAACACAGCCACCTTGCCAAAAGTCTGGCAGCAGAGGTGACAAGTAGTTACAGAAGAGATTTAAAGCCATAATAAGATCTAACGCTAAGCTGTCGGAAAGCACAGGCAAACTTCTGTGGCATGAATTTCCTTTCTATTTTCTATAAACACCTAACGAAAGCTCTCATGAATGTCCTCTTGGAGGCTGCCAAGCTAAAATAGTGCATTATCTCAGTTGATACACATGACTACATGGAAGGTTCTTACATCACAGCTCAAAGAGAAGCAATCTAGCAGGCCTTTAAACTACAGGAAATTTTTCCCATGTAGGGTGAGGATTATTTCTTTTCAGAACTTTTATGACTTCACGACAATCTGCTACGAAGAGGAAAACCTGGGTGTTTTGAGCATTACCATTGCGCTGTGGGTCTCCTGCTCTCCAGATGGAGCAGAGGGCTCTGGAACCGGAGTCTGTGGGGCGCAGGTTGAGATCTACCAAACGGATCCCCACGTCGATCCCTCGGGAAGAGGGGTTTGCACTGGAAGCCGGCATGAAGCCCAGTATTAGTCTGGAGAGCAAACCAGGGATGTCTGCCCCATTCCCACAGCTGAAAAACAATCCCCATTAAACCAATAGCCTTTCTGGAGGATGGCTTTCAGGAATAGCATGTGTTGCATTTGGGCTAGCTGGTGGCCTTAAAAGAAAAAGGAATATGTCACCAGCATGGCATAAATGACCCGAGACAGCACCATTTTCCTCACCTCCTGCAATCCACTACCGCAGGAACAGCACCTCCTCTAACAGATATTCCCATCTTCTTCTTCCATTTCATATTCAGGTAAATCACCCATTTGGGGGAAACACTGCTCTATTTCTGTAAAGAAATACTGAGCTATGTAATTAAACATACAACCAGCTAAGCTCAGCTGTTGGAATGTAACCTGTACCAAGTTCAAAACACTGGTATTTTAACATCCTCTCTCATAAAAGGTCTTCATTTGACTTATGATTTGATAAGTAAATGCTTCCTATATGCAGCCATTCCCTTCACTGGCCACGCTGCACCCACCCTGCTGTTATCGCCTCCAACTCATTCTGAATGGCTCTGGTAAGACCGACTGATAACAGATCGGGATTACTCTTCTGTGGAAAGGAACCAGAGGTGCTGCTGGAATGTATTACCACAACATTTTCATTCACTTCTGCAGTTCTTCAGCCTGAAATGCCAAGAATAATTGCAAGTCGCAGCTCAAGCACTCCCTGCTCTCCTTACCTCATCTCTAGGTTTCTCTCCATCTGCCCTCCCTCTTCCCCCACATCATATGAACCAGTTTCAAAAACAAGAGGTAAAAGTCATCTTAATCTCTGCCCCAATAATAAATACTTTTACTGCACCTGTTTATTAAAATGAGATAATGCTTATCTGCTGTCAGGAGCCAGGCAGGCAGGTGGGATACACACCAGGTATGTAGCAAAGTCTCCCAACGGTGCTCCATTATCTTATCTACCTTTTAAGAGTTTATTACCTTTGTAAAGGTAAATATGTTTAAGTGGAGCTTTCATGTGCAGTATCAGGATTCTAAAAACAGAAGTATTACAAAGGGTAAGAAATAAACTGCTCTTCAAAGGCTCCTAAGACACTTGAAGAAATACACAGTGCTCTCACAGTCCTTCAAGAAATGTCAGAATCACATTCACTCTGGTTAAGCTGCTTTAATCACCTCTAGTACAATGGGCAGATTAATATAGTTTAGTATTCCTGGTTAATTATGGTGACTAGCCTTTACAGAATTACCATTAAACCACCGTACTATGCCATTTAGATGGAAGCAAATTAATAAAGATGACAGCTAGAAGGATATAAAATTCAAGATTGGAGATTTTTAAATATTTGCACAAAGGCAGATCGGTCTTAAATTCATATAAACATAATGGTTGGTTTTGCTGTCTCAGTTGCATAAATTCCCAAGAACATAATTGTTAAGTACTTGAATTCACAGGCAAACAACGAAAAAAAACTTGATGAGCACTGGCCCCCACTGGAATACCCCGAAAATCCTAGTCCCAGGCTTGCTGAACCCTCATCGAGTCTGAAAGGCAGTGAGCTCAGTTTGCCTCCTGCTGCAAAGAAAAGTGAAATTGCTAAGTTTTCACAAATGAAATGCCATTTTCAGGCAGTCTGAAACACTGCGGATTGTTATTATGGGGGGAGGATAAACCACTGGCAGCGGCAGCCCCGTGCTATTTATGGAGAGGAGGAGATGGACAGCGGAGCTCCAGTACAAACTTGGGTTTAATGGAAAAGGCCAGTGAAAAGGCAGAGAGTGACTGAGCAGTGACCTCATTCCCTGCCCTACAATTACAGGAGAATGAGGCTGAGTCATGGACCCAAAGCCCACTCCAGGAGAGAGCCGCGCTGGCTCCCCGTGGGAATAAACCCCTGCCCACGGGTCTAGAGACGTAGCTCAATGTGGATTTTAGAGAAGAAAGAAAAATTAAACAGTAATTAATGCTTCATTGAACACGAGAGAAAGAAGAGAACAGGGTAACGCTTCTTTCAGGGCTGCAATACAATGACGCCAGTTCAGTGCCTCGACACCCAGTCCCCACACCAGTATGGCCCACCTCGACATGACTGTGAGGCTCCTGAGATCCTCCTACATGAAACAACGAGTCGAGAAGACAGTAAATTCCTTCCAGCCATCGAAACCTAACAGGGAAGAGTCCGACCGCGTTGCATATAAATGGATAGAAGGATCTAATGCCCAAAAGCTCTGAAGGAAAATGAGTTTATTTGCAGATTCATCACGAGCCACCACCAGGAGCCTGCTGTCCTTCAGGGATAGTTATCACAAAATGAGCTTACTTACGTCCCGTAGCCATTCTTGCAAGGATAAAATTCCGTACGGCATCTCTGCAAGTGGGACTTCATTCCCAGGGTCACTTTGTCCCTTTTAACAAGAAAAGCTGGTCTCCCACTGACAACCGACAGTTCTACACTCTGGTTAAGAATACAGATTAGTGGAAAAACATTTTCCAGGGCATTAAAGAGCTCTTAAGTGCTTTGCACTCCCTTTTTCTCCCTTTCTTGAAAGGAAAAAAAAAAAAGCGTGGGGAGAGGGTATTTAAAATTGCATGGATTACAGAAACAGTCAAAGGTGAGGTGGTTCTGGTAAAGTCATTTGGGGAAAAATCTCAGCAGAAAAGTTAGGAACAGAATCCAGACTGCCCGATGGCAGACGGTGAAAGCCTTACTGAAAAAGCTAGAGGGGGAAATAAAGATTCTTCTCATACCTGCAAAGCGGGGAATGTTCTCGTAGCGGTTTTAGTGAGCTAAGTAGCTTTTTGAACCCTTCAACCATTCCCATTACGATTCAGTATTAACACACCCGTGCCATTCTAAAGAACTATGTAAAATTACACCAATACTTAGTATTTTCGTTAACTCAATTTGACGTGTCAGGACTTGACTGCTATGATTGAACAGACATGGGCCTGCTAAATTTAAATTCTGTTCTCTGTATCCGAGAAAGCTTCATTTAAAAAAAAAAATGACGTAGTTCTATTTTCTCCTCTCAGAGACAGGCAGGCAAATTTTACCTGTAAGAATCCACAGACACAAATACATTTTCCACTGAAACCACTGATTTGGAATAAATACTGAGCCAGGATCCCTTTGATCTGTAATTGCAGAATGAGTCACTGCATGGACTAAACACTTCTGCTGTATTTAAGGGTAAAGGGGGATCCAGTCCTATTATACATCATCACTTCCTTCAACACCTCTGTTCTCTACGCTAATGAGCCATTGTAAATTAATATGTTTCCTTGCCCACATGAAGAGGACAAAGTTAATTCTTCCCTGAAATTCCTCTTTTTAGTACAGGGTCTGTGAACTGTCATGTCTTTCAACCACTTACGTATACAAAACTCCCAGACCTTTCAAAGCAAACAAAACTGGGTTTGTAAGGCAGTGACACACCTGGGTGCTGGTAACCCCACAACACAGAACATTATCGGAAGTTTATCTAGGCTTTGTCATTTCTATTCAGATTCATGAAACCATTTAAGATTGGGAAATCAAAACATTGGCTTGTTCATAGCACCAAGAGATTTGTGAAGTTACACGGAATTGAGGCTCATGCTCTAACAATAAGATTTGGTTTCGATTGTATTTCAGCAGAAATTCAGAATAGATCCACTGAAACTCCCATCAGATTGAAGATTAAACCCAGAGCCCCATGACTAAGAGCAGCAATACAAGCCATCCATTTGATCACAGCTAAAATCCTTCTCTAAAGCGATGCACGATGGTGGTTTCCAAGACAGAAAAAAGCCAAAAAAGGGAGAACTGAACATTTCTCCAGTGAGAACAAGCTCCAAAAGGCAGCAGTGGGCTCGTTTTTGAAGGCACGACACAGAAAGCAGACGTGACTAGGTTCAGTCCCAAAACCTACTTGGAAGGGGACTCAAATTAACAATCTCTGGGGGAAGTGGGATACATGGAGTCCAGCAAAACGCTTCCAAATTGAGTCCAGTAACCACCGAGTCACGTGGAGATGAGCTGGAGTGTGGAAACGCTCGAACAAAAGGCTGAAGAAACGCATCATCTGTGATTCACTTTCACACAGCCACTAGTCCATGTTCTGTGTCATTAACGAGCAGGACGCATCGTTAATGGGCACAGAGAACCATTCTCTCCCAGCTCTCTCGACGCTCTTCTTGTTGAAGTGGATCCAGAAGCAGAGCTGATGTCATTTTTGTACATGGATCAACACCGCTCGCAGCAAACGAAACAGAAGAGAAAGATTCCCACACGTTTGAAGTTTTTTAGACAAATGCTAAAAATTTCATTTTTAAAAGGCTTTGGAAATTAAGCACCTTGTTAACCCAGGCTTGGGACAAGCATATGCTTCCCAGTTGCCACTTTCTGCAACAGAAACTAGTAAAAGTCACCAAATCCTCCCGGCATTTTCACAAACATCTGGCACGACCCGTGAAATCCAGGTAATACTAACAGGCGCTGTTCTATCACCTGGGCTTTTTTCAGACCTACTTTGAAGCAGAAAGATCTGATAAGAACCGTTTCTAGACTTGGTGACAGCCAGGGATTACGAAACACCATACACATTACTTATTTCTTTGGCATCAAAAACAAATCCCACCCCCCTAAATGACTCCTTAATCAGCAAGCACGGGCTCTCTAGGTCATTAGCTGCAGTCATTCACCTCTAACCCCAAACTAAGGCATTTTAACAATATATTTGAAATTCAGTAATCTATCAATGTGTCCAAGCTATCACCGTACAAAATGATCTTATCCTACACACACATTTTAAACATTTAATTAAGTGGAGATGTGTTCCTTCACTTCAGATGGAAGGGTGGGTGGGTGGGAGGGACATGTTCTGGTGAGACCCCACCAGGAGCCCTGCATCCAGCTCTGGAGTCCTCAGCACAAGAAGGACATGGAGCTGTTGGAGCGGGGCCAGAGGAGGCCACCGAGATGCTGGGAGGGCTGGAGCCCCTCTGCTGGGAGGA
>JAOXNO010000009.1:7147054-7162371 GCA_028565335.1 Limnodromus scolopaceus | reverse complement strand
GTGGTGAGAGCCTGGCCCAGGTTGCCCAGAGAAGCTGTGGCTGCTCCATCCCTGGAGGGGTTCAAGGCCAGGCTGGACAGGGCTTGGAGCAACCTGGTCTGATGGGAGGTGTCCCTGCCCAAGGCAGGGGTTGAGACTGGATGGGCTTTAAGGTCCCTTCCCACCTGATCCATTCTATGATTCTATGATCTCATGGGAAGAGCATCTCACTGCTCCGAGCGGGCAGGGCCAGCACCTGCCATGATTTACCTCAGTAATTCCATCAGAGTTCAAAGTGGAATTCCCAGATTAAGGCCAGCACCTCACTTCCCTATCCAAGTTGGTACCTTACTAAAACATTATCACTGTCACCCAGCCTTCGACTTGATTTTGCAGTACAAAAGGCGTTTTTACTTAAATAAAGCTTGATGAGAACCATTCCCCATATCGTAATTCACTGAAAACAGGCGTTTTGTGTGAATTCTGCCCCACCAGCACAGCAAACAAATGGTTTCAGGAAACCGAGGTTTCAGTCAAAGGTGACTGCAAACCAAGAGTAAATGAGGAATGAACAAGAAATGTTGGGCAAATCGGTCTTCTTTTATGATCCCAAGTGCTATTAGCGGTGCCCTCTAAAGAACATATTTGTAATGGGCAAGATTTAGTCTGATGGATTCCTTCTCAATGGGATTTTATTTTAGTGGCTACAGGAAAAGGAAGGGAAGAGCTCATTCTGGACCACATCCACCTCAGGAACAAGCTTACTGTCACATGTCGGGCTTAAGACTGTTGGGTCCATTTACACATCTGAAAAACAAGGCAATACAGACCAAGAGCAAACTGGGAGGATGGAATCTGTCAAGTTCTTGAGATCCCTACATGAAAAGCACAAGAGCAGAAGTGCAAATATGGAGGAATGTTGGATGCTCTCTGCATAAATAACTTGGGTTGGTCTCTGAAGCGCAGAGTGATGGAGCAATCTGGTGTCCCTGTCTGTGCACACGCATTAAACTGTCACATGCAGATGGAGTGTGAAACGCGCTTTGACAGCGACACAAAGTTCAGCTGTTTCCCCAAAGGAACGTAAGAAAGTTTATTACTCAAGAAGACAGTTCACGTATCTGACACGCCACACGGGTGAGTTCAATACACTCACCTGAGTCAGCATTATGTGCTTTTAAATCACTGTGTCACAGAACTGAGTAACAGTCTGTCCTGAGAGAGCACAAAAAGGTGCTGACTGATTATATCTGAGAAATTCTATGCCAGAAAATAAATCCTGACTCCTGTGATTTTTGTTCCCCCCCAAGTTTTTTTGTTAATATCAAGGACAGGTGCTTTGTGCTGTTAATATATATCTGGCAGTAACACCCACCTCATTAGTGGGACACCACACCTTCTTGTAGACCTCAGCCACAGGCAGATCCAAACTGATGATCTTATTGTTCACCAAAAGCTGAAAGGGAGAAAACAGGAAGTCAAGAACCAGCTCACACTGCACCACCACTCTAGCCATCATCAGCTGCCTCACACACCCCTGCAAGAAATCCACACTTGGGCATTCTCACCTCCATTCCACTGTCATCCTCCAGCAGAGCCACCAGGTCACAGTCTTGACAGATTTTGTTCTTGATGTCCCGCATGAGCGGCCCGATGCCAGGCTCGTTGCTGCTGTAGGGATTTCCTGGCATTCTGCCTTGTAAGAAGTCTTCCTGTTGGGGATCTTTCTCCAGAGTTACAAAGAACTCGGTCACTTCATTCTCTTCCTAAAGAACAGCAGCAGAGACAGAGCGAGTTAAGTTTTTCCCTTACCACGCTCCCATTCCTGCATTTTTATGGTAGCGAGTGACAGGATGGCCCTAAACCTGCAGTGCTTTTGTCACTGGTGCATCCTGTGGGACGTTGTCACACATGTGGCATTTAGAGGACGTCTGGTATCATTTAGCAAGCAAACTCCTCAGCATGAAACACCACTCCTGGTTCTGCTTGTTTGGACAGAGCATACCACAGCAGGGAACTTGAACGCAAAACCCCAAAATGGGATACTACTGCAGTCCTGCACCAGCTAATATGAAATCCTTATTGTAGACACTATTGGTTTTTTGCCAAAATGCAAGCAATTGTATCTATTTAGGAAATGTAACGTTATAAGTGATGCTACAGCCATCTCTGTACTTACAGGGTAGATAATACTGCAGAGTCTCTCAAAGATGAAGACTGGAGTCCTGTAGTCATCAAGGCTGTAACGTTTTGCAGTCTCTATACACACTGCCATAAACGCTTTGGTTTCAGATTCTGTGCCTGTCAAGAAACAGAAGTATTAAAAAGACACAGGATTCAATTTTACAGGTTCCACTTTTAACTCAGCACACACAATAAACCTGTCTGCAATAAGCACCACGCTTTGGTGCCCTCTTCCTTTGCATATCCATTGCTTAAAAGATGAGCGGTTATTTATTGGTATGTTTATTAGGAAAACCCTTTGCACACTTGGGCTGCAGTAAAGCAACCCCATAAAAAGGAGGAAGTTTAAATTCCCTGAAAGTAAGAGATGACTCCAGGAACGTTATTTACCTTTTCTGTGCCAAAAGGAAATATTGGAAGGTCCAAGTGACAAAAAAAAGCCCTTCACTATAGTAGTCTTTGAGACATAAGTTTTTTGTGTGGCTGTAACTACCCATTTTTTCATACTGGTTGAGCCACATTGTGGATTTATGGTTTTACCTGTTGTCATATCTTCCAGCATCTCCAGCAGCATGTCCTGGGTTTCATCGATCAGCTTTGTTCTCTGTACCACTAGCTTCCTCAAACACAGGTAACCATTCAGGACCGTACCCACCAGGCGGCTCTTGAAGTGCCTTTTGATGGACTCCACCTCCACGAAGGAAGAGAGAAGACCTATAAAGCAATGAGATGTTCAGGCAGAGGGAGAGAGAGTTTGATTTGTTGGCTCTAAATTTCACATGGCTGGCAAATAGGGCACAATATTATAAAAGCAGCACAATGAAATGGCTTGTTACAACTCCCATTGTTGGAGGCAAGCCCCTGGCCTGTAAGAGCTGCCCTGTAAATTATACCGCATGGGACCATGGTGAGGGAATGAGGAAAGGGTATAAAGGAGCTTTCTAAGTGCTTAATACGAAGTTTTGCACTTTTTTGACATTTTTCTGTCGCAAGATATTCCAAAAGCAGATGACTGCTCCCCTTCCAATATTCAGGCTAGCTCTGAGGATGTGAGAGCAGGTGTGGTATGTGACTTATCAGTTATATCACCAAATTGGTCATTCCTATAATAAAGAATCACCAAACACTTGGATTCTTTCCCGTCACACATCAACACGCTTTTTTCTTGCAAGAAGCGAGGCTTTATGGCCCATGGAAGAGGATACGAAAAAGAATGTTCTAGTTAATGATGTTTTTTCATTTTCAACAAGTTTTTGAAAAAAGCATACCCTAGAGGATTCAAAAGAGAAAAGCCACCATAAAACAAGCAGGTAGGAAACAACAGGTAGGAATAAATCAGCAAATGGTGGCAGGAATTATACTGTACAATGAATGTATTTAAGAAATGGAAGAGAAAAGGGATATGACCAAATTTGTTTATAACACATTACCACAGTTCAAGTAATTAAAAACTCAAACTGATCACAAAAAACTACGGAAAAAAATCCATTTAGGGATTAAGTGTTAAATTGATGGCGAAAATCCAGTGCTGACAATTGCAAAACACTGAATCACATCTCTTTGAAATTCTGCTACGTGCTATTACAGAACAACCATCACCCTGTCTCTAATCCTACTACAAGACTTGTGTTGATGTCACCAAATACCTGTGAGACTCTTCAAGGCATATCCCTGCTGCAAATCAGTGCTGAGTGTTGCTTCTTCCAAGGCAAGTAAACGAGCTATTTCCTGAAAATAATTAACAAGCCCATTAGGATAAGAAACCGCGATGCCAATAAGGAGTAGCTGGCGAGTGTCTAACACGGGGTACAAGGGAACACAGCAAAGAAAAAGAGCCAGTCATGGAAAAATTAGAAGTGCAACAGAGCAGCTGGGAGGGAAGGGGGAGAGGAGAGAAAAAAAACCCAGAATACCTTCCTCTTTTTCTCCCTGTTAGCACTGCTCTGCTCCAGTGGCCCTCCATGATGGACTCAAAGCCACCACTAATACAGGACAGTGTCATCTGCCTCTTTGGAGCACACAAGGGATCACCACAGCAAACTCCTAAGACCTACCGCTCTGAAAACTACAACTTAAACGTGGTGCTTCTCCAACAGGCTGTAATTCACACTCAGGGAACAGTAGCACACCTAATCCCCCCTTGTCATTACGGGCTTTCGGAGTCGGGTCTGGCAGCTAAGCCAGCTTCCAACTGGGACCTGGTGCCAAGTCAGCGCAGCAATATTTATACCCCGTAGCACAGCTGCCCCCAGAGCAGTTAATTAACGCGTACCAGCCAGTTTGGGCTGAGGAAGGCTACAGCTGGGGCTAAAACCACTGCAGCTCTTTCTTTTCAGAGATGACAGCGCAGAAGTGTGAACTTCATAAACCTGCCAAGGGTCAGCAACGGGGCACCGAGCAAAGAGGTGAAGATTTCAAAGGGAAAAAAGCCAAACGGACAGGTCAAGCTTTCTGTTGCTACCTAACTCCTCCACACAAGTCCGTACCTTAGTGATGAGGCTGCCGATATAGGGCAGAACCCCCCTGGCTGCCAGGTAGATCTTCCAGTGGGCCGGTTTGATGAGTTTCTGGTACAGGGCCAGGTACTCGGCGGCACACTCGCCAGCAATGCTCAGCTCGTCCAGGTAACTAGTGAAGAGAAACACAAGCTGGCAACCACTTCACAGTAACAAGAGGTATTCACAGCTTAAGGACGCCGTGGAAAGAAAGAAAAAGCCTCCAGAAATCCTCCTCTGTCATCCTCCCAGCTAACAGCATAACTGATAGTTGTTATTCAATGGATATAAAGGGGTATTTTGTCCCAAAAAGGAGTTCCTACCAGCATCAATTGGGGTAAGTTATGTCACAGGAGCTGGAAGAGGATTCATCCTATTACTTTGCTGTCTAAGAGGCAGGGGGAACGTTGTCCACACAGCTTAACACCATTTACTGGTGGGAAAAGGAAGTTGAAAAAGCGAAAATTCTCCGGAAAAAGCACGCAACTGCAAGAGCTTATTGCCAGGCAGCAAAAAAAAAAGCCTTCCTAAATCTATACCATCCCAGCTAATTAAGTTTTAGAATCCAGCCAAAACAGACCAGTGAAACAGAGGTACACAATGGAGAGGTGTGAGAAAAGTTGGAAGAAGGGAGAGGTTCTCATGGGAATTAAAGAAAAAATAATCCTGGAAGCTGTCAAAGTGTAGCAACACAGCAATACCTTGTCAGGAGATCAAGGACCTGTTGTTTGCGGCTGGGGATGGTGGCCAGAGCTTCCACAATTGTGCAGGCAGCCTGTCGGGCAGCTTGAGTGGCGGGAGTGAACAGCACCTGAGGGGAGAGCATTGACAGACAGGAGCATCGGATGTGCACAGATAAACTGGGGATATCTTACCAAAAGGCACAGCATCCCTCAGGACAGTTTGGTGACCTTGTGGCAGCGCTCTCTCATACCTCCAAGCACTTGATTCTGGGAGAACGCCTACTTTGCTCACCATCAAAATGTTTAAACAAGGCGCTGTGTAGGTGATGGACTAATCCACATACACAAGATGAAAAACTTGCCCAGAACTTATGAAAACTGAGTAGTCAAAATGCAGCTAAGTAGAGAGGCAGGAGCACTGTGGCTATTAAGGTTCAGAGTTTAAGAACACGCAGGCTACTGGATTAATGCTTAGATGTGGTATTTTTGAGGAAACAAAGCTGCAAACCTGACTTGGAATTAGATGCAGTTAGTTACAGTCTCCCACTAAATATCACCGCTCATACCATTTGCAAAGTGCATAAAATGCAGCAAACTACCAGTAATCTCTGACCATTAATTCTGCCCAGTGCACCCCACTGGAGTTTTCACCCACGCTTACCTGTCGCAGCCAATTGTTGTGTCCCAGCTTGAGATCCAGAGGGCAAGTTCTCTTCCCACGGCGACTCATGAACTGTTTCCATTTCCAGACGTATTTTTCCGACAAGTAGAGCTGGTGAAGCTCAGCTTTGCTGGGAGGTTTCCCATTGGCATCTATACCTGCAATATTGAACACAGCTCAAAAGAACTGTCAGCAGTTATTAACTGCAAACTGCTATTGTATTTTTTTTTCTTCATACTGGAATTCCCAAACTCCAGCTGCGAAGCTGAACAGGTTCTGATTTCTTTCTGCTGCTATATTCACTTCTGCATGGAGTTATGTTTACTTCCAAGCCAGATGCAAATCCCACAGTCTCTCAGGGACTTCAATCAGCTTTTCAGCTGGCTGGTATGATTTTAAAAGAGCAACAAGTTTCATTTTTTACATTCCCTTGATTATCTTCAGGCACAGTGCATTTTCTGCTCAGGGCTTGTGCAACACAGCCTAGGAGAGTCATTGCTATGATCTCTGGGGACAAGTCAGCTAAGTGGGAAGATGGCATCAGATGGCACTGGACAGAAGCAAACACAACCCTACAGAATTCCTTATTAAACCTGAAGGGACATACATGTTCCTTCACAAAACTGCACAAAGTTGAAAGCACAGGACTACCTCTTGCAGGGAGGCACTTTTTCCAAGCTTCATACGATGCTTTGGGGTCCCTCTTAAGCCACAGCTGAGCTTGTGCATGGATTTCGTTGCTGTAAGGCTTCACAGTGGTGAGAGCATCCACAGGCACATCCTAATAAATAAAAAAGCTCTGTAATTCTTCAGAAAGCCACAGTCTGTTCCCCTAAGAGTAACTCCTGGAATCACTGGTTGTGTCTGCTCCACGAATAGGCAAATGCAGCTCTGGGACAACAGCAGGGTAATACAGTTTCTCTTAGTGATGAACTAAGAGAGATGCTTCATTCCAGTTACTACTGAAATACCAGTAAACCCATCCTTGTCGCCCATCTGTGATTTACCAGACAGCTAGATCAAAGCAGAAACATATCTGCTCCCTTGCAAATGTTATCCTAAATGACAATCAAGGAGCAGCCAATCAACACCATTTTTATCAGAATTGTAGCTTTGTATTTCAAAATTTGAGTCAAAAGTACTTGATTCTACCACGTTTAGGTATTTAATTCCACAAAGCTCCTGAAAGCACTGAAAGCCTACCCAAAACAACCAAGCCTAGCTTTGAAGTAGCTCTTTTCCCATGCTCCAAATCTGAGTGGAAAAAAGCAAAGCTGGGGTTTGAATAGTAGTGGTCAAAGCCACCAGAAAAAAAAAAAAGCAATGGCCTGTAATTTGCAGTTTGCAAAGACAAAAGTGACAGGACTTGTGCTTTCCTAGTAACAGCAACCAGGAGAAGCAAGCCCCAGCTTCCTCACAAAGTTATTAATCACTGAGATCAGCGCGCCAGACTTTAATCAGCAAATTTTCAGATGCTTTGCTCAACATCTAAGGCAGTACCTTGTTTTTCTTGCTGGTTGGAGCAGGTGGCTTGATCAGCTTTTGAAGAATGCGCAGGCACATGAGGGTGATGTTTTCAACAACCACTGGAGTCTTAATGTTCACTGCCATCAGGAAGAGGCTGAGAGCTGAAAGACACACACAAATTTTCATTCTGCTGTAAGATCTGCAGATAGGACACCTCCACAGCTCTACACAGCACACTAAAAATGTTTAGAGTTAGGCAAGACCTCATCTCCTCAAGCAAAACTATCACTTTCTCATGCAGCCATGGATGGAAAACAATTATTTTTTATTATGGCAAGAGAGTGTTGCCACCCCTCCCTTCCCACCTCCATCTTTCCATCTCTCAGTGCTCCTGTTTCAAGAAACGCACTACCCCAAAGCAAAGCTCTCCGGTGCTAACTCCATTTTTAACCCTAATCATAAACTGAGTCAGAATCAGTTCCCTTCCTTAAAAAAAATAAATCTTATTATAGTGCACAGACCTGGGCACATCATTTTAAAATAAAGCTTTCACACTATCGTTTGAACTCACCACAACGCAGTCGGAGCTCCCAGCAACTGTCTTCCTTTGAGATGGAATCTGTTAGCAGCAACATTTCATACTGGAGGCTGCTAGCCTGTAACACAGACACACGTTCAAAGGCTTCAGAAGCCTTGGTGATGCAGCCAGCAGTCCTTTTTGCCTTCTGATATTTAAAAAACACAGGTTCAAAACATATCAATCTAAGTAAATTTAATCCCATGCCCGTTTGGGACGACCGATTTGAGAGCTGCAAGCAACAGCCAAGACGGGCAGAACCGCCTGAGGACACCTAATCACATCATTTTATGCTTTACTCTAACGTTTATCTTAACTCCTATCAAGACACAGACATCTTCTGTATTACAAATAGACCATGATAACAGAGAAGACTCAGTGATTAGACTACACCAGCAGTCACAGAAGAGGACAAAAAAGAAATAGGGAAAGAGTGGAGTCTCTCACCAAGTCTGGATTTGCCCAGTGTCCCTTCAGAGCTGCAGAAACCTTCCCAATGATTAAGTCATTCATTTGCTGTGTGGCCTCTGGATTGTCCCTAATTCCAGAAGGGAAAAAGAGAACACTGTTATGTTGTGCTCCTACTAAATACCAAAAACTCCTGGGATTTCAGTTTAGTTGGTAACAAATTACAAGCAGTTACACCTACGGCTTGCTGATGTAAGACATCTCCCTTATAAAGCTACTCCATCCTGGTCATGCATTTACACGCAGGTGGATTTCCAGAGCTCACTGGAAGTCAGAGGGCTGCAAAAGCCGCATCAGATCTCACCTGGTGAGAAGGCACATGAGCTGCCGGACCTCCTCCCGCATGGTGGCTGCGCCCCGGCGCAAGTTGTAGTCAAAAAGCTCTCGGATAAGGCCCTGGGACACCAGGATGTGCCTGATGGCAGAGTTGGTCGCCAAAGCCCGGAGCAACGTTATGCAGTGTTCAGTGACAGCAGAGGCACAGCCATAGCATTTAGTCGATGACGTGTGGCCACAGCCTAAGACGGACAAGGCACGATACTGGCTGGCAGTGAAGGTGGGCTGGACAGTGGTTCGTGAGCTCTTCGTTGCCGCCTCTCTCTGTTGGAGATCATATTCCAGGAGTTCCTTTCGAGAGGCAAACACTTTCTGGAAACACGGAAAAGGAGAAATGAAAGTTGTGGAATTGTGAGGCAGCACATGATTGTTTATCCCCCTCAGGTTATTTTCACTGTGTATTTTGTGGAGAAACCAAGTATCTTAGAACTTGAAATCTTTTATGACAATGGGAGACCTGGGAAATCCATTAGAAACACCAGTCCCTCTGCCCTGTTTAAGGGCTTGTTGCCTACATTACACGCAATGTAACACCGGAAATGTGACAAATCCATAGCACTAACAGTAACCATAGCTTTTAGAAATGATTAATTTGTTATTTCCCTGAAAATATGCAGCTGACACCTACTGTTAACGATATCATTGAACTCTGAATAGTAACATCTTACTTTCTAATTCTGATACGCTGTGTATCCAGTGATAGAGGAAAACACAAGATCCAAATTCAAATCAAAGCACATCATACCTGGATGATTTTGGAGAGTTCATCAAAAGAGTTCTTGCAGTCACCGCAATACTCCTGGGCTAACTGGAGTATGTATCTATTCACACTGGCTGAGGTAGAACTTATCCCTCCACTACTCCCAGATTCATCCTGGAACACAGGGGAAAACAAAAAGGAATCATATATGGAGGCTACACATAAAATTAACTACTGCAGAACAGCATGGGAGGCAAGGAGCTTTCGTTGTTCCTGGCAGTACAAAGGCCAGTCTCCCACCAGCCTGGAGTTCTGGGTAAGATCCCTCTGTCCCTTCTTACCTGGGGCTTTTCAGGAGCCGCCTCATTCACTTTACACAGCAGGTTTTCTAGCTGTGGTCGGTGGCCCATCAGCTGGTGATACACTCTGTCAGCCTTGTCCAGGAGGGTGTTGATATTTGTTACCGCCTGAGAGTAAAAAAGGAAAGGAAAACTCTTATTTTATGTTCAGATGTGATTTTTTAATTCTACAAACTACCAACCTCCAAGTCTTTCACCTCTTTCACCTTTTTCTGGAAAAAAACAAAGGGTCATCCCACATCCTACTTCTGTTAATCCCAAGAGGGATGGACCTCTGACGTCCCTACGCTGCTGACCTGGCCAAGAGATGCAGCGTCTCATGAATGAACCTGCTATTAGTCTCACCTTCTTCCGATCCTCTTCGTTTTCTATGGGATCCACCGCGCAGCAAGGCTTGGCGTACAACATGAAGTCAAAGCGAGCATATTTACAGAACCCACAGGCGTTGCAAAGGAAGGGATCTTTCTCGTCATAATTAATGGATCTGAAAGGCAAGCCGGAAAGGTCAAAGAACGCAGCTGAGCTTTATCAAGGTAACCGAGGCAATGAAGTGAGCTGTGAATGGACTCAGTAAGTAAAAAGGGAAGAACGGCCCTTAAAAGGTCTGAGCCTCCAAACTGCCCTGGGGGAGCCACAAGTGAAACACAAGAGAATCAAAACCTACAAATCAGGCAACAAAAAAGCCCTTGCACAAGTGGTGCCACATTCTGGCCAGCAAAAGCAGAAACAGATGTGACTGTGTTCCTAACAATTCTACTTGAACGACAGTAATTCCCAGCAGAACATCAGAGTAGGGCACCGTGCCCTTAGCGAGAACACAGACAAAAGGAAACAATTTTGTTTTGTAAGTTCTAAGCTTTCAATAGCTTTCAGTCTTCACCCGGTTGCAGTGGGAGGAGCTACAGCATACTTATTACCCCGCCGCGGAGCAGAGTAGCATGACACGAAGTGATTTATAGCTCCCATAATTCAGGAAGATACGTGGAAACCTTTCAATATTCCAGTAATCACCTGCTCTGTGGAAAGTATCTGCCCAACACCTTGAACTCCCTGAGGATTGGAGGGGAATACGGGACAATAATAAGGGGAGAAGAGATATCAGATAAGGAGACAAAACTCACAAAAGAGAAGGATTTATAATACTGTAGTGAAAGCTTGAATAGCGCACAGTAAATTCTGCCCTGAGCCCTGCTCTGAATGAGGAGAGCACAACAAAAGCTCCGAAGAGACAAGCGAGCACAGTCTGTCCAGCACGTTAAGTCAGGGATCCTGCGGGGACACCCCCTGCCATCCTATAATCGAACTCCAGCCTCACGCCCTTCAACAGGCCAAAAATAACCTCCTCCCGGGAACTGTCTTTTTTAAACTTCTGAGGGCTTGATTTGAAACTTCTGCTTTCCTTCAGTATCGCCGTCTCAGGTTTCCTTTGTTAGCCTGCATTAACATTAAACCCCTGTAAGCCTGTTTTATACTTCCCCACTAATTTGATTGTGCGGTTGTATTAACCGGAATCGTGTATTTAAATCGCAGGGTATTTTGTTGAACATCCAACACGGGCAACAGCACGAGGGGCTGCGTAAACCTCCCCCGGCGCTGGCTCTGCGGGGAGGAAGGGGGATGACGTACCTGCACTTGTGACACTGGTACACGTTTTCGCCGCAGTTGCCACACACCCCCGGGTTGGCCGGGACGGAGGCGCTGCACCGGGGACACTGCAGGGTCTCGGTGGAAGCTTGGTAATTCTCATAGAAATCAGCAAATTCAATCATCAAGTTGGAAGCCACAATGGGCAGCGGCAAATCAATCTTCACCTCCGTCTGGCCCGGGGTCAGCTGGACTTTTTTAGCTTTGTGCCAACGAGCCGGCCTGGGAAAAGGAAAGGAATCAGCACGGGTTTTTCGGTTTTTTTTTTTTCAGTGGGGAAGTACCCTTCTCCCTGCCCATGTACAAAGAGAAGCCAAACGCAACCGTCTCAGCTCCAAATCTACTTTAAATGGGATGAATGGAGAGCAGTTCTAGGATTCGTTTCCTTAGCTTCTGTATTGACATGATATGTAGCCCGAAATACATTTTAAGCCTTTATCCTCTTCATAGAGAGAGACTGTTTAGGATTAAAGAGCTGTTGATGCCTCATGGAAAAACTTTAATTCTACAGACATTTTCTAGGGATTTTCACCTCCATTTTTTTATTAGTAAGGACATTTGCATGAAAACAGGATATTTATTTCTAAAGATCTCATCTGCTCCCACTGCTTATTCTCAACCTGAAGTCAGAATCCTCTCTTTGTGACATCATAATCCTCTCCACAGCAGCCACTTGTGATGTCACAGAGGATTAAGACTTCAAATAAGCAATAAGCGGCAGGCACAGATTAATCCCTAAGCCAGAGAGATCTGATTCTGGTGAGAACATCTCAAGAAGTAAGAAGGGAAAGCATATAAGCACAACTGGCTCCAAGACTGAGCAATGTATTGAAAAGGAGCCATTTTTTCGTGGAGAAAGCAGCAGCCGAGTGTTAGGCCATCCAGCTTCTAAATTTTAATTTTAATTTTCTACTATATGGCTTCAAACAAGTCACGTTAACGCTTTCCGCACTTCTGGACGTGCTGCAAACATCCACATCCCTTCCCGAGTCAAATTCTCCAGGAGGTGCTCTTGGTATAAATACTGGTTTTCACACAATTAAGTCAGGTGCTTAAAACTGAGCCTGTACAAAGTCTGCACACACAAATTTGACAGGAGTATTTTAAGCTGTAGGTGAAACCTGGATCTTTTCTTCAACAATTTATTGTAGGAGTTTTAGAACAATCCCATCAAATGTGGGCCGACAGCGTTAAGTAACAGTCTGAGAACGAACGTTAGCTAAAACAAGAAGCCAGGCACCTCAACAGAAATTGTAATGTCAAATTCAGAGACTTGCCCACAAAAGCCATGGAGAAACGTACTTGTTTTTCAGCTCCACTATGGCTTGCACTGTCCTGTTGTTGTAATAGAGGTTGATGGTTCGGACCATTTTGGTTCGTTTCAGGTCTCCTATCTTCACTGTCACTTTGCTGATGGTGTGGCTGCCGATGAGTTTCACCACTTGTTGGGTGGTAGTGTACCGCGTGTCCACTTTGATGGAGGAAAGCTTGATGTACTGAGGAGACAAAACCAAGGACATGCTGCCTATACATCCCCAAAACCTCAGAAACACAGCAAATCACACTGCTGGAAATAGCTGGGATCCCTAAAATAGGGAAGGGATTAAGAACAGCAGTTACTTACACAGAAGGGCACCTCTGGATTGTTGCAGACAAGGCAAGGATCGCTCTCCAGGTAATAGCCATCAAATTCCACCAGCCCAGACAGTGTGCTGGAATGAGGGCAAGAACATCGACACATGTCATTTGCCATTCACTGTACTTTAAACACAAGCTATTAAATCAGAATACTTTTATTTACCTGTAGTCCCATCCCATATATAGTATGAGAAGCCTTGCAATGTAAAGCACATTGAAAATTACTGTTTCACTAGGCAGCATTTTAGTATAATTATTAACTGCCAAGGTATGAAAACACAACGATTCTGCAAGTCTGTATTTTCCAATCATTCCTAGTATTTTGTAACATTTACCTAAAATAAAAGCAAAAAGGTAAAGCCAAAAATATTACTGCTGATAGTGGATGGAATGTCCTGTGTTTCAAATGGCAGGAAGGAATCTGCTGTTCTCCCAAGACAAGCTGCAGCAAGCACCCAATCTCAGCAGGGCTCCTTCCTCCATCACCACTTAGAAGAACTGTGTATTCCCCTGGGGATCCAAGCTCCTCTGCTAAAAACCTCCTTTAGTGACATGTATCAGTCAGAAGTAACTCACTTGTAAATGTTGGAGTTGGGGTGGTTGGTAAGAATGTGGTTTTGAGTGCGGAGGATCTCCACAGCCTTTTGGGAGTATTCCTTCAGCTGAAATGCAAATAGGAAAATAATTGTCATCTCAACGTTTTTTCTTATTGCTACAAAGACATAAACCTATTTCATCCTGTGCCATTCCAGGTCCCCCAGAAGATGCACACACTATACCTACAGGAATGTATGTGCTTAAATCATCACTGGGAACGTAGTAGATCCTAAAATTAGACTTTTACCACAATAACAATGTTATTCACCAGCCAATCACTGCAAATGCTTGCCAAGATCTGTAAGGCTTTCCCAGCTCTTCACACACACACATGCAAGTATCAGTGCGTCTAAATTACTTGGTCTCAAGCCCACTGGTCCCCTAAGAAATCCTACCACCTCCCTTGTTCGAAAGTCGTGATTACAAAAGATTTCTAGGAGCTGAAATATCAAAAATCTAAAAATTATAGCTAGCAGATAAATGTACTTTTCCACAAAGCCTTCCTGTAGGAAAGAAGACTTCGTAAAAATAATAAAAAAACCAACAAACACAACAAAAAACCCAAAACAATAAAAGAAAAATCCACACTCCACCATTTTTTAAGGATCCTGCAATTCAAATTTTGGGAACAAAAAGAATTTCCACCAGAAGTTCTTTTGACAGAAAATCTGTTCCAGCTGTATCCTAAATGAGCACTAACACAATTCAGAGGAAGCAGCAGGACCTGGGATGCTGTACCTCCTCTTCACCATACCTTTTTCTCAGTCTGCTGTGTTTTCAGAGAGAAATATCCCAGGAGATCTACGAACTGGGCAGCCTTTCTTCCATAGGCAGGAAGTTCTGGCCAGATGGACCACATGAGATCCAACAGCAATTCCTGCTGAGACTTGTTAGAGTTCCTGTTGAATGGATTATGTATCAATTAGGCTTGTAAAGATAGCTGTATAGACTGCATCACACACAATCTTATTCTAAAGGAAAATACATGTTATGGTTCACCAAACTTGGGAACTATTATCTTGTCATATATCAGAGTTCACAGAGTTAAATCTCGTTTCTTCCTGCCCCCAGAAGTTTTCCCACCCATTCTGAAATGAAAGTAGCTGCCTTGCAACAACTGAACAGAGTCCTGAAGGAGTCCAGCACTCTGAAACGTGCCTTTCCCTGTGTGGCTCCCATCTTTTCAACGCTATGAGTCTGCATCAGACTCACAAATTCACTCTCCCATAAGAACCTACTCCCACAGATGTCAGGAGCTGGATTCTACAGACAGAAATAAAATGCTTCTTGCAGATGACAATTAAAGCTGATCAGTAACAAATAAGTCAATACTTAACTCTAACTCCTACCTCCAGCCCCAATAACTGCAAAACTGCACAAGCAACCCAATGGGATCATAGAATCGGAGAATGGTTCAGTTCAGAAGGGACCTTAAAGCCCACCCAGTCCCAACCCCTGCCCTGGGCAGGGACACCTCCCACCACACCAGGTCCCTCCAAGCCCCCTCCAACCTGGCCTTGAACCCCTCC
>JAOXNO010000009.1:7130846-7145487 GCA_028565335.1 Limnodromus scolopaceus | reverse complement strand
GAGAGGCAAGCAGAAATAAGAAAGGCTGAGAGGAGCAGTCCATCCTTTAAAAAACACCACAGAACAGGGCACAGCTGCAGCTCACCCTCTCGCTCCTTTTCCTTTTCTTCTTTCTTGCTCTTTTTAGTAGAGGATTTGCTCTGTGTCGCTGGCTGCCCAGAGCCTGAAGCTGCAGGAGCAGAGGCAGAAGAGGTGCTGGATGATCCAGAGGACGAAGCCACAGACAGCACTTTACTGCCACACAGAGCACAAGAGAGCAGCTGCAGGAGAACTGGTGACACTCCTTCATCTACCAGGAAGCTGACTTGAAGGAGGAAGTAGAGAACCGCTGCAGAGAGAAGAAGAAAATCTTTGAAGTTTGAATTAAAAAAGCAAGAAAAAATACCCAGCCCAAAACAAAAACCCCTTTGAATACAACAAGGACCATCCCACAGCCTTGCAGAACCTTCCTGTCCCTACACTACAGAAGCACAACATCTGAGTACATGAAAGTAAAGTGTTTCATCCCAAATTATACCCTGGAACAACAGCAGTGGAAGCAAGAGAATAAAAATCTCCTATTCCTCTTCTTGTAAGTTATCCATTACACCATATTGTGTAAGGAACAGATGCAATTAGAGCAGTGTGATAATTAGTACTGGAAACAGTTCAGTCCTACTCAAAACTCTCAGCTGTCCCCCTTTCTCTGCTGAGCTTCCCCATCTGAGGAGTCTTGATTCAAACCAGGACATGTAAAGCATCCCCTCTGCCCCCTCAAATACTCCCAGAGAAAGAACTCACAGTCGTCTTTAATGCAGAATTTCTGCCAGTTTACTGTTCGCTGCGTGGCAATTTCCGCACAGGCCTTTAAATGCTCCATCTGAAAGGCACAGGATTAAACACCGTGTGAGTATTTGTATCACTGATACGTAGGTGCAACACACACTTTTCCCCTCGTACAGCGGCACGCTTTTCCTTACCAAGCTGATCAACGTATCATACTGCAGGGCAGAGCCCGAGCTCGCCGTGACCACGCTGGCACGAAGGAAAATGCCTTGCTCTTCTAGGAGCTTTTTGATTCCCCGAACGTGAGAGTCCAAGGTGTGCAGGTCTCTGAGCTGGCGGTATTTATCCTTTGATCCACAGATAAAGAGCAAAAGCTTGCGGACTTGGCGGCGCACGAACGGAGTCTGCTGGATCATCAGGTACTAGACAAAGAAAAGCCTACAACATCAGCACTGTGAACTCACCAGCAGGCAACCTGCGCCAATAAAAATACCGTGTGTTTTCTTACAAAAAGAAAAGATACGGGAGATGCATTCATGAATCTGTCAGATTAAAGGTAAATAAAAAGTAAGTAAAAGTAAAGCACAGGCAGAAGAAACACTGCACAGCAACACTGCAGCATCCTGAACTGTGCAATTGTGAAACAGCTTCTGAAAACTATTTTTTGTCATCTATGACCCCAAATAAAAAGCTAGTCAAGTCTAATTAAGAAATCCTACCCTGCACCTGTGCAAATGTAAGATAACTTGTTATCTCAAGTAGGAAGTTCTACAACCAAAGTAACTGAAAACATATACTCCAATTATCTTACTGATTTCTTTTTTAAGGACTAAGTGCCAGCAGCCCAGCACAATGTTACATTGTGCCATCTCAGAGAAGGTTTTCTATTCATGTTTTCTGGCGGCAAACAGTGAGTTACAGGAAATAAAAGCCATCTCATTTTTCACGTATGCTTTCCTACGGATTCCTGTTCAACAGGAATGAAACAAAGCCTACAGTTCACCTTCTTTCAAGGGGGATTAAAAATCAGAGATGGATCTGAGGATCAGTTCTGCAAAAGCTCATCTCTCCCATAAACAGTAAAATTAGTGGAATTTTTTTGTTAAAATCTGTAGGTGTATCATGTTCTCACTTACCTCAGACAAAAAGTAGAACCAGGAGTGATCGAAGATGGGAGGTGGGATGCGGGAGTTCGTGTCCGCAATCTTCTTGATCTGATAGGGCAGCCGCAGAACCATCTCCGTCAGGAGCTGTGTGTAGGCCTCAAAAACATCTGCAGCGTGACCCTGGAAGCAAGAGCAATCCATCAGGCGCTGGGACTGAACGCTCCAGCACGATGTCATGGCAAGCTATGGGCTGCATTTATTGATCTTCTGAAAACAAAGCTTTTCTGCTGCTTTGGAGCCAGAAGAAACACTCTCAGTTGATAAAAAGAAGCCAACAAATCTGCATGACAACTTTAACTAGATGGCAACTATTAGGATGCAATAAGCTAATGTGTAATAATAAGGTATTTTAATATGAGTTTCCAACTTAGAAAACATACTTACATTTAACTAGGCTTTTTTGACCACACCTGTACACATACCAAAGCCCCCCTGACTCCAGCAGAATTTTAGCATAAAAACACCGTGGTGGTTGAACGAGCCTATGATTTAATGTGGAAATCCCCATTGAGTGCTAGGATTCCTCGCCACAATAAGCAGCCCTGGTTCAGAAACTCTGCCTGTCAAGGGAAAGGCGTCATGGGATGGAGTAGCTTCCCTTCAGGGAGATAAACAACCAGAAAGAGTGAGAGCAGCCCCACAAACTGCTTGGTTTAGTGCATTGATGGATACCGCAAACTGGGCTGCTCTCTCAGAGAACTCAGAGCAATCCTAGTAACTATGTACTAAAGGAATAAATTTTAATTGCACTACTAAAGGAAAACCAGTTTTGCAAAGAACTTCTCCTTGCTCCTGTGCAGCAGCCTTTTCATGCAGGTCATGTAGTGCTCACACCGTAGGGCAGGACTCACCTTCACATACTGGCGGAGGAAAAAAGGGCTCATGTCAGGCGGAGAAGAAGTAGTGTGAGGTTTGAGGAGCTGGCTGGTGGCTACAGGCTCCTCGTCGTTCTGCTGGCTCTTCCAGTACTCCAGCAACGACTTCAGCACATGCAGACAGTAGTCAACAGCACCAGAGCTCAATAGCGCAGCAGCGGTGGCGCTGGAGATGAGGGAGGAAGACTGAAACAAAGAGAAAATGGTTTATTACAGCACCTGAGAATCACCCTGTGGAAGAGCAGGGGAAGCTGTGAGAATCAGAGAGCAGTTGCTGACAGTACGGATAACAGAGGGGGTTTTTACAAAACTTTACAGGCAGCTTTTAAGTTTGGGGTTTGTCTGAGGTTGGGGTTTTTGGTTTTTTTGTGTTTATGAAAAGCAACTCAAATATTTACAGAGACTCTTTTGAACAAGCGCTTAGTAAAGGAAAACAAATAAAATCTCCTCTTAAGTCTAATCTCCCCTCGACACATGTGCCAGAGGCCACTCTGCTATGGATTAGACGACTAGGGCTTTTTTTTTTTTTTCCTTTTTTTTTCCCCTCTCTTTTTTTTTTTTTTTTTAAAGTTGGGATTTCTATTTGTTTATCTGGGATTTGGCCAGTCGGGGGTGAATTCTGGTAGAGAAAGAGTCCCTGTTGCAGACGTCGCTCAGAGGCTCTGCTCCACCCAGGTATTGGTCCACCTGCATTCTGCAAGACGATGAGCTTTGATTTCTGTGGGAAGCTCAAGTGAATAACAAAGGCTGGAGAAAAAGCTACTGTAAATAAAACTATTAAAGCAGCCCTGTAAATCCAAACAAACCCCACAGCTCATAAGCTCATTAAAATTTGATGCAGTTCAGACTAAATTTTTTAACCTCTATGCTTTTTTATTAATCTCCTTCCCACCACACATACTGCTTTTTATGCCTTATTACTGTACCTTTTAGCAACAAATATCTAAGGAATCCTCTTAGCGACTTTTACGTTGACACAGCAGCATATTGCTTTCCAATAATCACATTACAAATCCTTTTTAACCCCTTCAGCACCAGTAAGATGCAAGGAAAAAAATCTACTAGACCATTTTAAATAACATCATTAAAGTGCTGCCCCCAAACCACACACAAAACAGTTGTCTTTGCACGTTCGTTCCCTCCATTCTGAGTTTTCAGCAAAGATCTTTTTCCACAAGAGTTGAGTAACATTACAGGTTCCTCAGGATTTTTTCCCAAAGCACTTTTAACTGTTTTTCAGGTTTAGACCAGCTATTTCAGTTCACAGGATGAACAAAAGCCCCCCCAGTCACATCATCCCCCTGGACAAAGCAATTTGAAGAATGTACCTCACAAATGGAAGACTTGGATCCTGACTTAGTTCTGGACATGAACACGCTGAGCAGCCTCATCACCACCAAGTGCACTTCGTTCACAGGAGAGCGTTCGTTTTTCTTAGACACATCCTGCAAGGAGAGAGCTTCCTTGGTTACTTCCAGAGCTGAGCACACCGTCCCAAGCATCTAAATTTCAGTGCCCTGATCTTCATGAAGCATTTATAACTTAAGCTCAAGCAACAATACTGAAAAGGCAGCACAAATTCCCCAATATAAGGGTAGAGAGAGGCCTGGATGGCAGAGAACAGCATTACACAAATGAAAAGGTATACATGTCAATTATACATCACTGATCACGCCTGGTTTAAAAGTTTAAATCAAATGAAACCAATTTCCATGCTCATTTGTGGATGTTGGAACCAGGAACAGTGAGAGTTACATTCATGTCATTTTCTACCTTCTCTGAAGTGAGCCAAGAGAAATAAACTCCCTGCACACATCCAGCCTGCAATGGGTGTCTCTGACTCCTACACGTTTAATTCCTCCCTGGGAAGAAGCCCTATTTAGAAGGAGCAAACCAGAGAGTGCGTGCTCATGCCACAGCTCACCTTTTTGTCCATGCACAGCTCTGCGATCAGTTGGGACAGAAGGTTATCTAAAGCTCCCTTGTCTTTCTCATCATCTCCATCTAGGTCTGTTGTGAGCATCAGAATAACCTGGGAATAGAAGTCAGAAAATTAAGAGAAGGCCAGTTCCATGTTTTTAAGATAAATACAGATTATCTTTCACAAAACCCCCGCAGATTTTACCTTGATTAATTTACGTTCTTTGCCAAATTCTGCCTGCACTATCACACCCTGATAGGAACATTCAATATAAACCCCAAAAAACCTCCAAAATACAAGGATTTTAGCGCTAAGTCTCATCAGCCAACTAATGCCACTCTGAGAAAGGGACACATTGAGCAAAAATGCTGTGCAAAGGATCAAACGCTTCAGAGCTGGACTCACACACTGTGACTGGGAAGGAAAGAGAAAGGGAAAAGCATGTGCAAAAAGAAACCCAGCAGGAGTGATTAACTGTTTTGTTAAGGCTTAACTCCTGAGCTCTGCTCAGTTACCTGCATATAAGGAATGGCCCGGACTCCTCCAACGTTCCTCAGCTGAGGTAAGTTTTGCAGCAGCCTCTCCAGCAACATCAGCCGGACCATGTGCAGCCTGGGAAGACAGAAGCCAGGAATCAGAAACGAAGGACTTCAGACAAGAAATGTCAGACCCAGCAGGATTATCAAGACAGCACTGCAATTTACCACATAACTGCAGAGCAGGAAGAAAGCCTAAGGTCATCAAATCAGCACAGACAGGAATGGACTCCCTCAAACTTTATAGTCAACTGATGTCAAAGAGGCAGAACAACTCTGACAACGGATGTAGTTCTTCACTTCAGAACTACGCTGCCTGCCATGACTGCTTGCAGAATTCAGCTGTCTAGAAACAGATCCTATAAATCTGTTCCAAACCACACTGTAAGATGACTGAGCATCTGCTCCCATAGAATGAAAAGCTGCCGATCATTCCCAAAGTGCTTAGTGCTCCTGCACATGCTTTTTTCCTGACACTGAATTTCACTAGCTCCCAAGCTGTAGATGTTAGTGATTCCTCTGTTTAATAGACTCATGAGGGATTTCACTTTGAATGGGCAGCAGTTTTGTGGGCCACACATCAGGTATGTGTAACATCTCACACGGTGAATGCACAGAGGGAGGTATTTCCCAGCACCATAGCTTGCTCTATTCTGTTTCTGACTTTCACTTTTTACTATCCAAGAGAGTCACAAACCATAGTCTGTGAATTCTAGCACCCACGGTCCACTGCTCTATAAACACTGACACTGCAGACCAGATGTGCTATTCTGGAAGAGGAAAGGAGAGCCCCTTGCCTGTTGCTGGTGTGGACGTCTCCCTCTGCCTCCCCTTCCCCTTCTGAACCATCTCCCTCCTGCTGGCCCGTGGTGGTGCTGATGGCGCCAGTGCTCGAGCTGACGCTGCCCGGTCCAGCAGGGTGGCCCTCAGCTGTCGTGTCCCCATAAGCACTACTACGGCCAGACACTGGAAAAGGAAAAAGGGAAAGACAAGGTCAGCACAATTGAACATGCCTCTTACCTGCTTCACAGCAACTGCCACATCCGAACTATCCTTTGGAATTCTGGTTCTAAGGAGTGGGTGTCTTTGGTTACCTTCATAAAGCTCTAAGACTCGTTTCTACAGATGCTACTTAACACCCCCACCATTCTTTTGTTTGCCAGCCTCATCTTTGTGGCCCAAATTGAAATGGTTCCACAGCAGTAATTTAAATAAGAGTCAGAAGACACATGTTATATACAGGATTGGCAGCACAGATCTTTTTTTTTTATAAAAGTCTGTGATCAGTTTTACCTGTGTATCAGTCCCAAGCTAAAAAGAGAGAAATTAAGTCTATCTCATCCAAACCTATCCAGCAGTACAGTGAATTCTTTCAGTCGTCCTCTAGGCTATTGCATTCTATTATTACAGGTCAGTAAAAACTGCTGCATATCCCACACTTCTAGAAAACTATAAGAAGTGAGCAAATATTAAGTCCTTACGGCACTTTGGCAGCAACCATACAATAATGCATGGCATCATCTGTTTGGAACCCCCTTCTCACTCTGCTAAAGTGCTATTACAGTAGAAAACAGATGCACAGCCACTGGGGCAACAAGAGATACTCACCACTGTGCTCACCAGCCACGGAGTCCACCGCGCTGCCGCCGCTCTCAGAACCCACGCTCCCACCGTGGTCTGCGGGTGACGTCCGGAGGGTCGAGCCGTCTGTTGCGGCTGTGCTGCCTTCATCATCGGACGCTGGAGCTAAGAGAATAAAGAGAGCTGTTACAAGTAAAAACACTGCCTTAATATAACTTCAAAAGATGCACATGCTACGAAAGAAAAGCCACGAATATTTGTCTTTGTTTTTTACGTCAATTTTTAACTATAACTCAAAAGGGAACTTAGGAGCGTCTATGAGAACATTTAAGCCTCCTAAAAGCAGCGGAGGGGAGATACCCTGAGAAGGAAACCTTCTCATCAAATAGACAATCATGCAAGTTACTTGAAGAACAACGTCTGGTTGTTTATACATGCAAAGGAAATCCAGTATATGGTTTATTTTGTCTGCTTATTTTAAGGAGAGGAAATGCCTTCCTCAGAAACATACAATGAAAGTCCATCAAAGCAGGAAAAGGCCATAAATAAGCTATCAAAAATACATAAAGCCAATAGTTATAATTAGTTCTTCAAAACCATATTTACAATCAAATTTTAAGTCATTATTTAGGTCAAAAGCAAAAAAGCTTGATTCCTCGCAGTGAACAGTTACCTGATGCTGTTGTATCTGAGAGCGTTCCGGCATCAAGAGAAGAAGAGCTGGGTGCTTGGCCAGACAGTCCTAAGCTCTGAAGTCCGAGTGCGCTACTGCTGCTCCCTGCAAGAAGAAAACGAACTATGAGTATCCTTTTATGAGAGAATGATGTTAACTCTGGCCTTCTCTGTACATTTCATAGCTCTATTACCTTTGCTTTGTTGGTGGTGACACCAACAGCTTCTGCTTTGTTTCTTTCCCAGTTCCCTCATATTCTATTTACCTTTTTGACTGCCAATAATGCCCAAATCTTACCTTGCTGATCTTGTTGCAGGCTCAGGGCAATAGCCAATTCCACCATCGTTTCATCATCCGCATCTGGAGGAATATCCAGCATAGGAGGGAATCCCTCTGCTCCAGCCAGAAGAGCCTCCAGGGGAGAAGGGTTCCCATTATTCACATTTTCGGAAGTCTCCAGAACCATAGATTCAGACTACGGAGAGGAAACACAGTGAGAGTTTTCACCAAACCACCCCCAGCTAATGGAGCCCTACGAACTGATTCATCCTAACTAAATTAAACTCAAGTATGTAACATACTTCAAAGGCTGCGAAGAGAAGCACTCTGGACTTACCACCATCTCAAAGTCCCCGTGGTCAACTTCGCTTTGCTCCTGGCTTTCTTGTCGGATATGCTCCCCGTTTGCTATCCCAGAGCTCTGCAGCTTGTCTTCTGCGTCGTCATCATCATCATCATCTTTATCCCCTGAGTTACAAAGGATTAATTCACAAATTTGCTACTTCCTCACATCATGGTTGGACCAGATGATCTTAAAGGTCCCTTCCAACCTAGACAATTCTATGATTCTATTATCATCATAAACAAGGTAATTAATGCCAGAGGAAAAACTAAGCTGTCCTCAGTTTACCCCCAGCCACTAATAGACTCCATGACAACTACAATTCATGTCAATGCTACAGAAGTATTTCTTGGATAGAGATCCGATACCTTAATTTTGGTCTGCACACATCTTTACAATTGATTTATAAGGACTTGAAAATATGCACAGAAATACTAGGGAAGTCTGGATTGTTACCCCCTAAGATAAAATAGTCAGATTTCCCTAATACTGAAATGGGAAGATCTCAGAGATATCTCCTTTGTGAATCCAAGAACATCAAAGAAGAGGGGAATGTTTGGAAAAAAAAAATAAATAAGGTTTTTAGGGGGAAAGAGAGAGAAAAGAAAGGAAGAAGACTGGGGTTTGTCCCATTTAAAATACTGCTTTACTTTCTTGACCTTTTCTGACAAATGAAGTAGGTCATGCTCACTGAAAGGCACAGATGAATGGATCTGCATACCCATAGGAGTATTGCTCCGAGGGGAGGATGGCAAGGTGACGTGTCTCCGCTTGTTCCTCGGTCTCAGCACTCTGATCAAAGCTTGTTTGCAAGAGAAGCTCACTGCAGGATCCTAGAGGGTTAACAGTTAATCATTAAACTTCTTAAGCTTTAAGTGCTTATTCACAGTATTTGGAAAGATAGCTAAAAATACACTTAAAACTCTCTGTTGGTCATGATTCACATAAAACATATGTCGGTGCCCAACTTCCAAACTCCCTGCTTCCCCCAGCAATAAAGCAATATTTATTATTCCACATGCAGCGCATCACAAAATACTGAAATACAAGGAGAGAAATTTCTCCTTCATTTACTTCTGGCTCTATGTTTTTGGCTGCATGCCTCTAATTTGTATCCGTACTAGGTATTATCATTCTCCCTGTATTTAATTCTGCTCGTATTACCAGTGTTATAAGGCTGAGGGAGAGCAGAGCGAGATTACATACCGGGCAAAGTAACATCTGCATGTAGATCTTGGATGCTGTATGGATACAGTCCAGTTCACACGTGCAGTATCCATGGATAATATCCACCAAAGCGTTCACTGTGGCTTCAACATGAGTGAGACCTAAAGCGAAATAAAAGCAGGAGTGTAAGCAATTATCTTTCCATTTCAGCACATCGAGTAAGACACTGCAGGTAGCATCTTTTGTTTGGAGACTTCAAGGCACGATGTTCGCACCAGAAATATATTGCAGTTTCAATCCAAAATGAGCTTACACACCAGTCCTGTCTGCCTAATGGAATACTGTGCAGGCTGTACGCCGGCACCGCTGAATACCCTCTCACCACCCATGAAGTCAAATGTGAAGAAATCAATCATCAATCCCTTTTTACCAGCACAATACACAGACTTCTGAACAAAAGCACTACAGCAGATACACCTTTAAAAGCATTCATTGCATCATTAACACCTTAAGCCTAGTTTGGAACGAGTCATTTTCTGTTTACAAGCTTAAAATAGGCTCCCTCAATATACCCAAGCTTTACACTAGCAAGAGAGGAGCTAGCACACCTGGCAGGCAGGCAGGGGCCAGGAAGGCATTTTTGGGTTTTGATGCGTGTAGCTTCCAGAAGTGGTTGACCAGCTGGGTAATAAAAGTGCAGCCTTCTCCCTCAGCGTGTTTCTGGGCCTCCTGCCCTTCGTCATTCTCTGTACGGATTAAAAAACACTTGTCAGAGACATGTAGGGGAAAACATTAAAAGCCAGGTAACACCATATTTACTTGAAATAGCTTTTGTTAGAGGCTCTGGTGTCTTCATTACAAGAACTACCACATGCCTAACAATGTGTCAAATAAAGCTCCTGTCATGTTCGGTTATCACAAGAGAAATTTGAAGAAAAATCCAGACTTCTCTACCTGTTTCCAACTGTGGCAGCTTTGATTCTGTATAATGGACCAGATTGTTGGGTCTCATAATAGCAATGGATCGAGCAGTGATGACCAGCCTCTGAAACACTTCGGGATCAAGGTCCTTTCCTTCTTTGGTTGAGGAGCTCAAATACTGAATGGCTTTACTTAACAATGCTTGATCCTGTAAAGTGAAAGATAACGTAGGCAAAGAGCAACAACAGACAGCAGCACAACAAGGCAACTGAAATACAACCGCAGGGCAGATCCTGGGGAAATCTGGCACTCACTGCTTTAACTCTCGGCCAGTATCATCTAGGAAAGGAAAACTAAAATTAAGAAGTCATCCTGTCACAGAAGAAATCTGGCTTGAGAATGGATTTTCACATTTTCTTCCCCTCAGGCTTAAATGTGGATGGAAAGACCAGTGTCTTCGAGTGGTTAGCAAAGACTATCTGCAGGCACCTGTGCATTAGCACACAGTCTAACCACAACTTAACCTGGCATTTTCCTATTACCCTAAGCCAGATGCCTGTGGAAACGGAAACCAGAGCTACGCAGTTTGCAAACAAACTTCACGTGTAGAGAGATCAGAGATCCTGATTTCTCTACATTAACTGACATTATTTCCCATCAAAATCTTCAAAAAGCATTTGAAGTAGTGAAGTTCTGCTGAAACACAAAAGCCAGCAAGGCAGGCAGCAGGAGCTAAAGGGAAATTAGGCAGCAGGTTTATGCTGCAGGGAGAAAGGCCTTTCTAGGGGCGTGCAGCACCCCAATCATAAACTGGGAAGTGACAGGAGACATGGAAATCCTTGCACCAGGTTACCTTGTGGTTATGGTACGCGGAGCGGCTGGTGTGCAAGCTGGCCAAGAGGCTCTTGGTTTGCTGCTGGACGCTGGAAGGAGCTGGCATGGACAGCAGCATAGTAGCCAGTTCCTGAGCTGCCACCTTATTCTTCTCCTGCTCCCAGGAACAGAAAAAAAAACACTCTTCAGTACGTTTACCATTAAGGTGAGGCATGAGTCTGATTTCTCAGCGTACCTGCAGCTCCCTCCCCTCTTTCCACTGTGCGTGCAAGTTTCTGCCTTCCTTCCATACACTTTTGACAGCCTCCTCCATTTCTTATTTGACATTTAAGGAACATTTCACATGTCTACACAAGAAAAGTCCTTTTGAGATTTATGGGCTTCTACCCTGCTGTTTTTGTAAATGAGGTCAGTCTCCAGCACAAAAATCCCACCAGCGATAAATGCAAATGCCGATTGTCATTCTAAACTAGTTTCAAATGCTTTTCGCTAAGTCAACTTTCAGATCAGTGCTCTGAGCAAAACGGATGCGGCTCTCTGCCGTATCAGGCCCCCAGGGCTGCAGGAGGTGCTGCTGATCTTGCCCCTCCCTCCCCCAGCTCTGAAAGCTCAAGAATGTATTCAGAAAGTTACTTGCCTTCTCGTTGACTGGTCCTACAGCAAAGCAGCTTTCCAGCGCTTCTAAAGAACTCACTACTAGCCTGAAGGGAGAAAGGAAAGCAGGCTTGAGTACAGCACCCCTTCTCTCTCCTTAGCACTTTGCTTTATGCGGGCTACAGTCATGAGTAGCTCAGAGACAGCTAACGAATGCCAAGTACAAAATCAAAGCATGATAAAACCTGCCACAGGCACCATGCATATCATTTCATTGTGTTACAGACCAGAGTTAAACCTGGCTCACGCTCACAGACAAACTTAGGACTGCTTTAATAATCCACAGCTGAAAGACAGGGGCTTTTCTCTACCAAAGAGGATAAAACATTTCCTTACGCAGCCTGCAGCAGGGATAACTTGGATTGTCTTGACAGTACCAATTCACCATGGCCCACAGACGTACATATGACTGCAGATCAAGGCTTGGTATGACACATGGGAAAAAGCGTAACCGACTTTTCTAAGGGAGCAAGATTCTACTCGCTTGCTATTTTCACACAGGTTGCTCTTTCCAATTTGGAGTTTCAGCGCAAAATAGTCCAGAGGAAAACGAACTTGGAGCAACTGGGTAGGACCCAAGATGAGAGACGCTGAGGTCCAAAGTTTTGACAGCGGTAAGGCAGGCCAGTAAAATACTTGCCCCAAGGGAAAACCTTATTTACAACTTGCAGCAAAGTGCTGAATCTCCCTTCCAGCACCACTTCATGCCTCGCGGGAGAACTACCTGAAATGCCATCTGACACGCCAGAAGGAGCAGTGCAAGAATACAGGAAAAAGGAGGGAAGAGATAGCATTAAGGGGAGAAATAACAGCGTGGGATTGGATACAAGGTAGAAGAAACAACAATTGTCTGGTGGTGATAAATAACATGACATTCCCCTACCCGCAGCCACCCTCCATAAAGCCAGGGAGGGAATATAAGTGGGATAAAAAGACGCAAGGAGGGAACAAAGCGAGGAGTCTGTCAAACAAGCAACGGTTACGCTGTATACAGCAAAAATCTGCAAACCACCTCATCTTTACATTTCGCTAAACCATCTGCCATGCAATGACCAGAATGTAAAGAAGCAAATGGCACTTGGAAAACAAAACAAAACAAAACAAAAAAAAAAAAACCAAAACAGTCAACAAAAGCCACATCATGTGTTCTGTCTCTCTGACACACACTCATTCGTGCAGAGAAAAGGATGGCATACTAACCGGTCCAGGGTGGTTAGGGACTCAGTTTCAGAACTTTGGGGGAGCAAAGAAAAAGGAAAAAAAAATAAAAATGTGTAAAGCTCACAGAAAATCTCCCTAGAACACATTCTAAGCAAAAGGCAAATTAAATGGGGAAATCAGGAAGCCGGGAGAGTGCTATATACAGTAAATCTAAGCAGGGTTCTGTGTATTTGGGCAGCAGACACTTGCCTAATAGCAACACAAATAAGGAGACCCAGGCCACCTAGCACACAGAAGCCAAGCACGTTGCTTAAAGCACCACTGAAGGTGAAATTTGAAGAACAGACACCAAACTTCCACTAGGAAAGCTGCCTCCTCCCTGCTATTAGTTGTTCCTACTCAAGAGGCCCTTTATAAGGTAACCACGCTGCATTCTGCAACACATAAAAAGAGTATTTTTTTTGCATTCTGAGTTTTTAGAATATAATCCCACTGCTTTGGAAAACCAGAAAGCTTGGCTGTGCGGAGAGGGACATCTTGTGGAGATGTCACAGCAGAGGAGGGAATAAAAGAGAAATTAAGCACAGGAAAATATCCCATGAACTATTAGACAAAATATTAAAGGATGGCCAAACAGGTCTTTCAACTGGGCATAAAGGCCACTTCAAGCCCTAAGCCTTTACCTGAGAATTTCAGAGGACAAAATTAACCACCATTTACTCACAGTCAAGCAGCGCATCCCTTAAAACACTCGTTTTTCAGCAGTGGTAGTTCCTGTCTGATCTGTTTCCCTCCTATCCCAGTTGCCAGGCTTTCTACAACCCTTACGGCACAGACTGTGTGAGCTCAGAGAAAGAATATGGGTGGTTATATAAAAAAAAAAAGTTCTATTTCTTCTGCTAAACACATGCCCAGCTCATCCTTGTGGTTTGACTTGATATTGGAAAACACGGGGAGAGCTAACACCTTCTCCACCACAGTGGTTAAACCTGAGACATATGGGCTACAAGATGGTGGGAACCACTTGCCTAAAGCCAGGTCACAAAGTCCTCCTCAAAACCAAACTGAACATCAGAGTGAGCTCTAGAGAATGAAAAAGGGCCAGCTTGGAATGAGAAAATGTACCACGGCAGCAGAAATCTCTTTTAGCTTTTCAAGACTGCTGTAACAAACGAACTTAGCAACATGAAGCGTGC
The DNA here is from genome assembly GCA_028565335.1 of Limnodromus scolopaceus. NCBI lineage: Eukaryota > Metazoa > Chordata > Aves > Charadriiformes > Scolopacidae > Limnodromus > Limnodromus scolopaceus. The sequence continues at coordinate 7,131,415 of JAOXNO010000009.1, read as the reverse complement.
ACACAGATCTATCCATCTACTCCACCAGATAAAGCAAGGGCGGGCACAAAGCCCCGCTTAGAAGATACACACTGACTTTTCAGCTGCTGTTTTGTACGGCAGTAAAAACAACTTAAGTTCTCCTGGTTAAGAAAGGCACACAAGGGTACCTAGAGGTCCCCTCTAGAGCAACTACTCATTTTAAACAAGAAGTAAAAGAAAGACTGCAGAGATACCTCTCCAGGACAGTCCCACTGGCAGCAGCAGGGGCAGCCGACTCCGTGTCTCCAGTGCCGTTCCCTTGATTCAGGTTTGGGGGACAAACATTGCTCACTGACGCAGAGGGGAAATCCTCGGGGGGCTCATCAGGCCATCCAAACTGTTCTTTGGTTTTGCCATAAATTTTTATGGAATCCATCATTGTGACTCCAGCAGGATCCACAGAAGCCCCAACTGCAGCGATGAGAAAAATCTCTTAAGAATCACAGAATGCTATGGGGTTGGAAGGGACCTCTGGAGATCACCCAGTCCAACCCCCTCTCAAAGCAGGTCCACCCAGAGCAGGCTGCACAGGAACATGTCCAGGTGGG
>JAOXNO010000009.1:7116153-7130746 GCA_028565335.1 Limnodromus scolopaceus | reverse complement strand
CTGGAGATCACCCAGTCCAACCCCCTCTCAAAGCAGGTCCACCCAGAGCAGGCTGCACAGGAACATGTCCAGGTGGGTTTGAATGTCTCCAGAGACAGAGACTCCACCACCTCTCTGGGCAGCCTCTTCCAGAGCTCTGCCACCCTCAAAGAAAGAAGTTTCTCCTCGTGTTTAGATGGAACTTTCTAAGTTCAAGTTTGTGCCCATTAACAGTTTCTTTCAAATATAAAAAAGCACAGCCTCATAAGGTCAGGATAGCAATTACACTGTGTCGTTAATACACACCCACTCTGACAGCTACATCTCCTTTTCAAGGCCACTTCTCTAGTGCCTCAGCACAAAACTCTTGAGCTGAGCTACTGCACATTCATCCACTGAAGCAAGAAATTGAGCCATAAAGAAAAAGTTACTAAATGTGCAGGATCTGCCCCTCGAATCGTTTCTGTGGTGAATGCAAATGAGCAGCTTGTGGAAACCCTCCCCACTATGAGGCGAAGCACAGTAGCTTCAACCCACCCAAGCAAAACCAACAGGTAATCAAAGCAAATAATTAACAAAGACTTACTGAAGATGGTTAGTTTCTTGTCGGCCTGCAAGGCTTCCTCGCGAGTGAAAGGGAAGTCAAACCAACGAGCCCTGGTCATGTTCAGCTGCATGGTGCGGCCAAAGATCTCCAAGTAGGAGGGCGCCCGCTCTATGGCTTGTGTGCCAATCTGGATGCGCATGCCCGTCATCACCATGGTGCTGTTGTTGTTTGTCACTTCAATGGTGAAACCCCCAGGCTGCAGAAAACACATCCCAGCTCAGAAAGGTGAAATCAGAAATTCACTGCTAAGAATCTGATGTCTGCACGCAGGTGCCTCCACTGTTTATCTAACAGCATCACAGGGTTTGGACAGGGTCATTTGAACAATGCAGATTTCTAAGAAAAGATATGCTATGAATCTGGACAATAATGTCACCTAGAAACCCAAGAGAATCCCCAAATTGCCCCATTTACCTTTGTGTTGGCCACATACATGCCAGTGGAATTGAGTCGGTGCTTTATCTGCTGAGCGTTGTAAACCTGCAGCAGGTCGTTGCCTCCAAACTCCACGTCTGTGAGCTGCTGGTTGTGTTCAAAGAAATCGATGGGGAAGTTCACTTGGCTGGAGGTGCGAGTTGCTGAAAGGGAAGAGAGATGGTTAAAACACATTCTAAACAGGCAAAGGTATGGTAAAGAAGTTGCAGGATAAAGTTGTCTCCTTTGGAAATCCCCATGCGAGACAGATAGCTCTATGTCTTTATATCTATCTATGGAAACATTTTACCCAGACTTAGCGCCGAGGTTAACTGGTAATTGTCAGAAGTGAACATCTCAAGGATCTATATGACACTGATCAACCTTTGCATCTACATTTGCCACATATGATGAGAAATCCCTTACTAATAGCAGCCGCCTTGCGCTTGCGAACTGGTTTCATGATGCTGATGACGCTGCTGGGCTGGAGAGAGGGCTGGAGCCAGTAGGAGGTGTTCTCTACGTTGGCCATGTAGATCCTCAGGCTGCCGTCTTCGCACAGGAGGATCATGGTGGTCCTCTGCTGCTCGTTGCAGGCTGTGTGACGGATGGCCACCATGTCCTGAATCTGCAAAGGCAAGTAATGCAGGTCAAGGAAAGGACCTGGCAACTGCTGCTTGCAGAAACAAACTCTTTGCATTAGAAAAGCTGCAAAGACTCGAGATCTTGTCGATGGAACAACAAGAGACCACGTTTTAAGGGCCAAAATTACAGGGAACTATGACTAACCTTTGCTTTGGCTGGTAAGGTTTTAATCTCCTGGATGAGAAAGGTGTCCGGCTTCACCATCACCACCAGTGGGACACCCGTGGTTTGTTGAACACAACACACCAAGCCAGGGTGGTTCATCACCTCAGACCACTGACACAGCGCTGGTGAAGTCTTACTCCCACCATTAGAACTGCAAGGGATGAAAGGCAGATTGACATTAATTTAAGGAGCAAAACAAGTGAAAACTCACAAAATTTATCACCGTTCAAATCAGCTAATGCTTTGTCCTCAGTAGGAATTCAGAGAACTCCAGGAATATCGGTGCCCAGTTTATAAGCGAGAAACCAGTGACAGTCACCCGAGTGGGCAGAAGGCACAAGTATCCCGATTCACAGCCCTGATCTCTACCCTGAAAACTTGATGAAAGACACTTAGTAACATTTTATGCCCAAAACCAAGGGAGTCATTTTAAAATGGCTTTCAGGCATCTTTTTATCTGAACAATTCCATGTTTCAACACACCCAGCAGCACTAAGCAAAGGCCAGTGCTGGAGAACCTGTGTGCCTCTGCTTGCTTAAAAAAAACACCAACAAACCAACAAAGCTGCAAAAAGACTAAGCCAAACTCAACTCGGGTGAGGGACCTTTTAGAACCTGACCCTTCGACAGAGCCTACCCAGGACAGTGGCTTTGTGTCAGGCCAGTGAAGAGACTGTGGCCTCAACGCCAAGCTCCACTTGTCAGAACAGATGACAGAACAGCTTTTTTCTTGCCACATTCATAACATAAGAGATGGGTTTCCCTCAAGGGAGCCTGAAAATAAGCCTTAATATGCACAATACACAAGGTCCACTGCACTACTGGTGCCGAAAGGAAACAAAGGCTTCCTGCTCTGCAGCCTCCACAAGGGTGGGTAATCCCATCGGTTCCAGCTGCTGCACCAGTAGCAGCTCCGCACCGTGCAGGCAAGGCTGCTCCGAAGCCACCTTTCTGCTATGAAATCCTAGTGGGAAGGAAAAAAAATGCATATACACGCCCCTCTGCTGAAACAGCCAGCTTTGGTTTCAAATCACCCCGCAATTAGGGCAGAAGCAACAGGAAAAGCAGCAAGAAACCTTCAGTCAAAAAGGAGATCTTCACCACAAGCTTTGGCCAGTCAGAGCTGGGATGTTAAGAATAATTAGTAATATTTATAATAAAAAGAATATGATAAACAGCAATTAAAACTTCGGCTGAGCCTTCCACACAAGCCTCACCTCTTTATGTTAATTGGGAATAGCCGCTGCACTTCCAGATTGGCCCGACTGATGGTGGCTGCAAAGGATTTGCCTTGACAGTAGCTGAAGAACAACATCTGTAGCACATGGGAGTAATACACGGAGACCCCACCTCCTGCTACCTGGCCATTGCTGTCCTGTAGGACCAGAGACAAACAACAACATCGCAGATAAAGACACATCCTCCAAAATACCATCAGGCTTTTAAAATTCCTCGTGATGGTATTATTCCAAAAGCCTCTCCCGTGCCCCTTCCCCACCAGGGAGAGAATGCAGCCTTAAATGACAATTTTCTAAGCCCAACTCCTTGGTGAACTCATCCATCAGATACTTCAAAGGCTTTTGGAGGGGATACTGAGATTGCATTCCCGTAGGCTGTAGGTATCGCCCTCAGCTACCGCATCTGTGTGCTTGAACGTTGTACGACAGTCTCACATGGAGCACTCCCCATGTTCCCAGCTCATAAAAGAGCTTTCCCGAGGGCCTTCTTCTCATCTATTCCCCTGGTTTGGAGCACGCTGTGGGGGGAAACACTGAGTGAAATGGGGACAGATTTTAAGAGTCACCCCCAAGACTACAGAGCTGCCACTGAGCAGAAACAAAGGCTTGCTCCACCTCTGCAGCCCCAGTAATGGCCAGTAACTTTATCCATTCTGGTTACTGCACCTTTGGAGCGCCTTGCTGGGAGAACAGCGCTGCTCTGAAGCCATCTCCCTGCTGAGAAATCCTGCCGGGCATGACTTCCCAGCCAGCCATGGAAAACATGCTCCATTTTCTAGATGAAAGGATCAAGGGGTTTAATTTTCACCCCCACCCCCTTTCACCGCAAGGATATTTCTCTCTCTTTAGAGGAACGGCAAGCTCCTTGATCTAGATCAGGGGGGCTTAAGAGGAGGGGAAAAAAAATAAAAATGAAGAAAAAAAAACCACTTCTGCCTTCAAATGTAAGACACAAACAAGAGAGAAAAAGCCACTGCAGCCCATGCTACAAGAAAGGGAAGTCACCGGTACCTTTAGGTCCTCGTGATTGACTTCAAGGACATTGGTGACATAGAATGGTCCATGCTGGGCACTGCTCGCCTCTTCCATGAGCTGCGTGTAGATGTAGCCAGCGGAGGACATGATCACTATGATGTTCTTCCCCTCCTCGTTGAAAAGGAACGTGACATCCCTGATTTTGGAACTCGGTAGAAGGAAGTAAAAAGTTGGACTCAAGGCATCTACAGAGAGATCGTAAATCTGTGGGAAGAATCAAGAAAATAGTTAACTATGACAATATAAACCAGTGCAAATGGACAAAAGCTGAGACAAGGGAATGCCTATTAGATGTTATAGTTCAGTTTTTTTGCTCCGAGTTCTTTGGTTTTGCTTTTCATATGACAACAGTAGCCAAACACCACAAATTTACATTTCCAATTTATTTCTAAGAATATTACCACATTCTTCCACATGCAACTCCACAAAGATCCAGACTCTAATGCCTGAAAGAAGACACATCATCAATAGCTCATGACCAAACATACCTTGACAAAGTCTGCAGTCACAATAGCAAGCTCTGTCTGAGATCCTGGCAGCCACACAGCTTTAATGATGAAATTTCCAGTGGCTAGTTGGGGATGAAGTACCAAATGATCAGAGACTGATCCAGAGCTGCTGAACGTTAACACGTGGCAGTCCTGGAGTAATAAAAAAAATTGGTCAAATATTAGAACAAAATGTTTAGAAACATTTCAAGCCAAGAATGGAGCTAAAAGCCAGCATTCCTCTTGGTGCCAATAACAATTCATAGAGTAAGAAGCTAAAATTCCTGCATTTAAGATGAATGACACGAAAGTTTGTAAAGAAAACCCAAACAAAATCCAAACCAAAACCTGACAGACTCCAGCTGTTTCTTAGCTAAATAATAGGTTTGTGGATGCTGCACTGTGAAAGCCAAATCTAAATTTGGGAGAATACAAAAAAACCAGGAGCCCTTGCTACAAAACACTAGTTGTTCTAACACATTGAGTTTGACATGACTAAGCCTTGAGTCCTGTCTTAAAGTAAAATTGGCCTAAATACAATAAGAAGTACTATTTTGAGATGCTGTCTCATTTATTATATTATTCATATAGGTCCTGCTTCTTTTACTTCGTATATCTAGTAGGCAAGTGATTCATGAGCTAAAATTAGTGACAGACTTTTGGAGCCAGCTCTGCGCCAGCTCCTCAGAGGAAAGAAATGCAGCTGATGTTTCTAACTGCCTGGAAAAGGGTTCACCAGGCGCTTACTTTCAGTCCGCACACGGCCAGGTAATCCTCCTTGCAGGGATTGCCAGTCAGGCTCAGCACAGTAAACGGCACGGGTGCAGACGCAAGGCGAGTTAGGGTCAGTTTTCTTTTGCTGGAGTCCGCTTGTTTCAGCAGTGCCGAGAGCTGGAGGACTGTAATCTGCAGAACAAAATTAACTCCGTGACCCAACTTTACAACCAAGGGGAAAAAGGCATTTCAATTTCAGCGCTACGACTATGTCCTCACAGTTTTCACTATTTCTGCTGCAAGAACTCTTTTCTCTGAAGAATGAGAGGTTTTCCTAAGCTATGCAGTACTTTACAGAAGACCCAGATCTGGGACAGGCAGTCCAAGTCATATTCTGCTTGTCGTTCAGTGCTCTAAGGCTGTTTCATCTTCTTTTACAGCCCAACAGGCTCTACAGAGCTAGAACTCACCTTGCCCTTTTCGTGACTCACAGCCAGGTGCTGCCGACGTCCGTGCGGGGACGAGAGCACGCACATCGCCACCCTCCTCAGGACGTGAGCACTGATCAGCTGCCGGATGGTCTGGCCCTGGTCACCGCTGTAGTTCATGCGGACGTTCTCAAAAGCACCTTCTTGAGAGCCAAGAGTTGGGACCTGAGTCATTAGTAAAAGCATAAAAAATATATATCTCACTGATTTTTCTTCTGTTTACAAGTGACCCCACCTTAATCTCATCACTCCTTTAGTATCATACCATCAACTGATCTGTCATTTCTACTGACTTGTCCAAGGTATGTAGCTCGTTGAGAGCTTGCTGGGCACGACTGCTGCTCCCCATGGCTGAAGCCTGCTGGAAATTTATCTGAATGGCATCCATCAGGAAATTCAGCATGTCCAGCACCAAAGGTGCAAAGGAGAAGTTGGCCTACAAGAAATAGACACAGCAAGGGAAGCACAAGGTGTTTCTGCTGGGAATCTTCACTAGACCTACATGTCAACCTGTTTTTAAAGCCTGATATTGCTTTTACGATCCCTCTTATCATAAAGAAGAGCATAAAAATCAAGCAACTTGGCTGATATCCAACACAGTCTGCCCAAGATCCTCATCACAAACCCACTTCTTTTAACAGCCAGCTATTAATTATACCTGGGACTGCAATTCCTCTCGGCAGCCCTCGACGTTTCTACACAGGCTGCTCTTCTTGGGTTTTTCTTCGTCAGGGCCCTTCCCCTCGCTGATGGTGACCTTGGCTTTCTCTGCAGGAGAGGTGCTCGCATGGCGAATGACGCTCTCGGGCACCCTGGGCTCGCTCTGGAAGGCGGATTCTTTCATGGTCGAGCTCATACCGCTGCTGGGAGTTCTCTTCACCAAAGCCTGGGAACAACACAGCAGCATGAAATCCCAAACCAGACTCAATTTAAGCACTGAGGAAATAAATACAGATCGTAACAGCAGCAAGATTAATGTAATTGTAAAGAAATAGAGTGTAATTCTCTTAGACTGCAATTTGAAAGCAATAACACAAGAGTATCCTGCATGCCACTCTCCACCCAACTATTAGAAAAACTTTCATATTTAATATAAAGTTACTTTGTTTGCTTCCAGTGGAAAATATGGGGAAATGTGGTTTCAGACTATTGAGTAGCTTAAGCCAACTTGCAAATTCTGTAAAGGTAAGTGGAATCCCAGTAGTCACAAAGACAGAGATTTGCCAACGCATTTATTTGGTGCAAAAAAATAAATGGCCAGGCAAGCCATAAATTAAGAGGATTCGTCATAGAGCTAAGGCATTGAAGCCTTAGGACTCTTATGCACTCATATCACAATGTAACTTATTGCAGAACCTGCAAAAGGCCTTAAAAACTCAAGAAATCACGGCTCAGATGTTGACAGGAAGACACTTTACCAGGCAACTGCCATCTTCCTTGGCTCCACAGTCACAGAAGAATGATCCGTATTTGGCATAAGAAATCTCATGATCCTTGTGACAAACTTTAGCACAAACTGTGCAAACACCAACCCCATCAACCATCTTGCAAGTGTGACAGTGATACCTGCACGAAATAAGCCATATGAGTTATAAAACACCACATTTTATGATGAGGTAGGCCTCAGGAAGGCTCCACAAACTGCAGTTCACAGGCTGTTTCCTTCTCAATGGCCAGAAATACCAATCTGAAATTCTGAACATAAATTTGAAATTCTTACCAATGTTGATTCATGAATTCTTTCTGTGTGATGGTGAAGGTACAGAGTTTATTACAAAGAGAATCTTCATCCTGTCGAGCAGAAAGTTGGGTTTAGAAAGGTGTTATAACTGCAACTACAGTAAAGGCACGTGGTACAGAACATGTTCCTCAGACACTAAACGAGCATTTTAAGAAGAGCAAGTTCAGCACCACCCAGCGAAAAGGCAGCAGCTGGTATCCAACTCCATGGGAAGAGGAGATAGCGACATTTTATAGCAACTCAAGAGAGTGAATCAAGAAAACAGTAACAAAAATAATATATTGGGATGACAAATTTTAAAGAATATATTAACAACAGGTTTTTTCCCCACTTAAAAGCCTAATGTAAGTTGCTTATTGATATAAAAGCTTGTAACTGACAAACCAACCGGTAGGAACAAACCCACCTTACTCCATTTCTTCCTTTTTTTTTTCTAAAAACCCCTCACTTTTAACTTTTGTTGACATGATAGAGTCAACACATCTATGCGCGAATGACAGATACTCTCTTCCAGATCAGCCAACTCAGGTTCTTCCCTCAGTCTCACATTAGGAACAAACACTAACAACAACAAAATCTTAACTTATAACCTGAGTAATTCTGATTTGGAAGCTGCAAAATAAATCTTCATCTCATTTACAGCATTAACTGTGACTATTGCCTACCGAATCTTCAGCCTGAGAGTCCTCCTCCTCCACTGCCAGCTCTTCCACCCAGTCGGAATCCACCTCAATGGCCCGTTCCTCTCCATCAACGGAGAGATGACTTGGTCCTTGGCCACTGCTCTGGCTCAGGGCGTTAGTGACATCGGCCAGGTAAGAGACAATATGGCACGTGCACTCCAGGATAGTCACATGCTATAAAGCAGAGATCAATGAAAATGAGAGGCAATACTCACATCCCAGAATAGTTGCTATAAGCACGAAAACGTAACAGTGTCCTTGACCAAATTGCTTCAAAACTCCCACTATGCAACCAAAACCAGGAGAGCCGATGTTGTCCCAGCTGACACAGCTCATGCCTGAGATTTATTCCTCCAAGGTAAGCAATAGCCATGTCTTACCTTCCCTTGCATGACGTTTGCATTCATTTTTTCTACCACATTCTTTTGAGACAGGTATTTCTTGCTGTAAAACAAAACAGTGGAGAAGATCATTACAACTGACAGTCTTTGGGAAGAACTATGAACTCAGTTCTCACCAACAGCTTCAAGCCTTCAGAATGCTTTAGATTAGCAACAGGAAATTTATAAATGCAGAAACTAAACCATCAAGAGTGGGAAAGACAAAGAAAACACATGGTTGTTCTTAAACTTGGGACACAGATCAGCCTCGCTCAGACATTGTGTTCCAAATAACAAACAATAAATTAATGTGTCAATATCAATACTGCTTATCAAAATAAGCATGTATCAGTAAAAATGAACTGCTGTCCTCACATTCTCAGGAAAAAAATTAAAAAATAAAATATATAAGTGCAAATGAACAAACAGGAATATACAGTGTGCTCTTACCATCTGCCCAGCCAGTCAACAGCAGCACCGTGAAGCTGGAGGTGTCCCGCACCTTGTCCTGCACTGGCCAAAGTTGCCATCACGACCATCAGCTCAGGAAAGCCCGTGCCATCCCCATTTGCCAACATTTCTGTTGCCATTGGTATGAGAGTACTCAGCAGAACAGTGCACACACCTTCTCCAACTTGGCTAATCAAAAAGAAGAAAAGTTTCAGAGAGGGTACATCACCCACTGAAATAAAGCTGAGCCCCACATCCCACGAGCAGTGACACAGCAACGCCTTCGGGGCAAACAGCCAAAAAAGTCCCCATCACTTGGTTTTTAAGATGACAACAAGAAGCCATCAGCAAATCACGTCATTTGTACATCTAGAGAACAAAAGAAACAGCACACAAAAGAAATGACAAAGGCTGTACTTTACCTGTTTTCCCGAACAATGTAAGTTGTCAAAAGTTGCAGCAGTTGCCTGTTCTCTTGCACAACGTCCAGCTGATCGGAATCTTTGGGAGGGGACATGGTCATCCTGGTCAGCCAGGCCTGGAGCCGGACAGGCTCCACACACGCCAGCTGAGCCAAGGAGCCACAAAGTCGCAACAGGCTGGGGTTGGGACTCTTCTCGGCTGGGGAAGAAAATCACTGGTGAGTGACAGGTGCTACAATGAACGTGTCTGAAGATGGATTTCCATTAAAAGTGTGAAGCTGTCACTCCGCTTCCTTTCACAGCTTTTCTTTCAAGCATTCTCATATCGCAGCCTAATATAAGAACAGTGTAAGGCAGGCAAAGGCAGGACGGAAGAGATTCAACACTTACTCAGCTGGAAGAGCTTGGTGAAGAATTTCAGCACCCTGTTACAGAACTTGGCTGAGAGGTTTTCATTGGCGGTCGCCATCATGATCTGGACCAGTTCTCCACTACATGGAAGGGGAAAATTAAGTCAGCTTTGTAGAAGACAACCCATTCCTTTTTTTTATTTGCACTTAATTATCTCTGCCCTCACATTTAAGACTGGCACCAGTTTGTGTAACATTGCCCAGCGCAGCAGCTGAGCCACAGAAATTGCTTTCAGACAAGAAGAAAAATCTTAGCTCAGACAAAAACCTGTGAATCTTACAAGCTCCCGAGTAGCAGATCAGTATTCTCTGCCTACCAAGTCACAAAAGGGCCTGCATTGGTTTCCAAACCAAAATTCAAGATTTTCTTGCCTATTTTTGTCTTCCACATTACTAAAGTACAACAGCCAGCCACCAGACTGATAAACAAGTAGAGAGCAAAACCAGAAAACGGTCAGCTTTCAAATAGAGAAAAGCCTTTCTCCAGTTCACCTTCGTACCTCTTCACAACACTGTTGTTGTGCTCTGCTGTCTCCACCACAATTTGTCTTCCTAATTCTAAATCAGGCCAATACCCCACCTTAAAATTACCAACTCGGTGCCCTGAGGAAGCACTGAGAGAACTTGGGATTTTGTAACTGCCTTATAGACCAGCATCTCTCAAAAAACTCCTTACAATGCTTTCGACAAAACAATCATCTTGCAAGATTCCCCACTGATGATGACTATAAGGACTCGCTGAATATTTTATTTGGAGCAACAAATAAAAGTCCTCTCCCACAGGACAAGTCTTTTCACACTCTTCTGCGCTGCTTGAAGGGCATCCTCTCCTGACATGGCTCTGTCTTTTCCTGCTCAATGGCACTAACATCACTTAGGTGTTGACAGTGACAAGCTAAGAGCGAAAGGAAGAGAAAGAAAGTCCTTGGCCTACAATTTTGAGGATGACTTCACCTTTCGGAAAAGAATTCCTCCATGGCTTTTCGTGCCTGGCTGCTCTCCAGCTGTTTCTCCAGATGCTGCAAACATTCCTCCAAGATGGACTCATCCAGGCCACTGAGGATCAAAAGATGCATATTAAGTAAGAACACATAAGAGCAATTTCAACAATTCAAAGTCAAGAAGGTATCGAGTTTGCTAATAAGGTTCTGATAAACTTTGCACTAGCTGAAAGCAGCTCAGCTTTCAAGAGACAGGTGAAAAATAATTGATGAATAAACATATATAAACACACATAAACACAAACAAATCCACCAAATGATCAGAAAAAAAAGCAGCACATGATGCCGTAGGCAAGTTACACAGAAACCTAGAATAATCTAGACCTTTCAGACACCTCACACTACAAATTCCTCTAAATGGCTGCTTTTTTTACACTTTAAGTCTCTTTTAGTGTTCCTCCTCTCCATTCTCTCCTGTGCTCATCCCTGCTCCACAACGCACCCTGCAAGTAAAATCCAATTACTTTTACATTCTCTACCAGAAGGCGCAGTACGTCTCCCTCTGAATACCTTCCATCCAGAGAGGATCAGCCTTAAAAAGATGGAACATCATCCTGCCTAATGGTTTTATGTTTCGGATGGGTAGAATCAACATCTGCGCATCAAGCTTATTCCCTCTATACACACAGCAAGTAAGGGGTGGGAAGCACAAATCTCGCTACGATAAAGCAGGGATTAACCATCCTTATAAACAGCAAGAACAGAGACAAAGGAATATAAAGCAAGTTAGGTTGGCGTCTTCAGCTTTGATTTTGCGCTTGTATTTACATAATTTTCTATTTGCTTAAATAAAAAAACCTATCCAAATATAGAGTTGCTCCATCCAGAGTTACAAGAGATGATTAAAATCCACACTGCCTGAACAGCAGTGCTGAAAATTGTTTTAACGTGAATAAAATATATGGGTATTTTTAGTCTACAAATATAGGAGTCTTCCACAGACAAAAATAAGCTGATTTTTCACCTTTCTGTTGTCTCTTCAAGAACAGACACGGATGTTTAAACACACTGTAGTAATTCTTTGTATATAGCTTTGTTGGAGAACTACGAGCCACAGAGCCCCTTACCTGTTTGGATCGGAGTGATGGGCCAGTATGTTGTAGCATCCAGTGATCAGTTTCTCATAAACACGTGCCAGGAATTCATCTGATTCTGCGGGGCCCAAGATCCGTTCCAGGGAGTTGCTGCTTATCTCTGCCACGCTCTCCGTGCTGGTCTCCAAAAGGAGAGGCAACAGGGAATGAATCACCTGTGGTGGGTTCAAATCATCCGACCAGCTGGAAAAGAAAAGGAAACAAGTTAAGTCTCTGTAGGACGTATAGAAGAACACCTTTATTGGATGAATCAGAAGTCACACAAGGAAGGCACGAGTCTGGATGGAAGTCTGTGATAAAAACTCCTTAGAAAGCCAGAACAAATACACTGACCCAGCCATTCTTCCCCTCAGAAGAATGGTCCTTATTTGGAAAACTCTACACTTATTACTTTTCTACATATGCAGCTACAACACTTTCCTAGACAGCCAAGTTGTCACACAGAATGGCTTCTGAACTTGTCTGCAGCACCAACAACTATTTTCTTTATGATATTTTTGAGTAAGGCTCTGGGAAAAAAAGATAATTCTTTCATTTCACTTTTTCCTTATGCTTTGAAAACATCACACAAGTGAGTGATAGCAAAACACAAATGAGTTAGATCCATATTGTCTCAGCTTATACCCCAGTTTCTTCAAGTCCCTGCTCAACAAAAAGGACTAAAGGTTTCTCTTGGGGAGTCTGACTTTTAGAGGTATCAGATCAAGATAGAAAGGCCATCTTTTGTTCATTTAGAACTGTAAACTGAAAATAACTCCATTAAAGATTTAGTTACAAATACAGCTCCAGTTCCCTAAATGTCTCCCCCCCACCCAAGTCTGATAAAGACATTCTGAAGAGCAGACAGATCTATACAGCAAGAACGTAATACAGAAACCAGCACTTACACAATGAGGTCCCCAGTGAGTCTGACCAGGGAGAGAAGGGTGTGTTTGAGGGAAGCTGCAAGAGGTAGACTTTGGCTGCAGAGAGTACCCAGGTGGGCTGCCTGAACTGCGCTGATGTAGCTCTCTGCAGGGATTGTGTCATTGGCAAAGGCGTTGCGCTGGGGATTGAGACACACACACAAAAATCAGAACCATTTCTCTTTAACTGCCCGCAGCTCCCAGCAATTTATGGGGTTAAGATCACAGCAGATCAACCCAGGAGGCTGGACTCACCCACGAGCCAATGTTTGGGAACTCATTTGTATGAATGTTGTTCCATGATTCACATAACGTCTGCACAGCTGATGGCAAGTTCTGAACAAGCGTTGGACCTGCAATTGATACAGAATCTTAAGTCACTGAGTAATTTCCTGGGTCCCGGGTCTGAAAATCAAGATGTGTTTCTACAACACTGTTTAAACCTAGATCATTTGATTAAGACACAGCTATATAAGTTGAACTGTAATTCACTGAGGGCCACTTTCATGCTTTTCTACAGGTCAAAATTATCCCCAAAGTTTGCAAGAGCTTCCCAGCTTCTTCCACTTTATTAAAGCAAGAAACATGGCAAAAATACTAATTCACAGCAGTCTTCAGCGTATCAACATTTCACAGCTCCCCATATTATGTCATGCCACTGGGGCACCAGCATGGTTATAAAAGCATTTCAATAAGCCACATAAGCCCACCAGATAGTTCCTCTTTCAAGCCTTTCCCCTCTTTCAATTGTTACAGTTCTACAAAGCAAAGACTTCTCAGTTGGCCACTGTCAGGATAATACACTCATTTGAACAGAGTGGTGGAGAAAAAGAAGACATTAGCCAGCGTATGGCTTTGAAGCTGGATGTGGGCAGCGTTGTAGAAAGCTTCACCTGGGGAGAGAAGGAAATCTGAACTCTGCAGCAGCCTCACCTAGGGTGTTAGACTTGCAGCGGCTGGATCCGATGGCCAGGACAGCAGCATAGCCTCGGAGCTTCTCCTCAGAGGGTTTGTTCTCAGTGGAGCCCTCTTCAGAGAGGCTCCGCAGCAAGTAAGATCTGTATTTAGGATGGAAAGGATTTATTTCAGTCAACAGCTTCGCATTTCAGAACAAAGTGCGTCAATATAGTGACAGATAAGAAAGCAAACTTCTGAAGTTCTGCCCCATACTTTGTGTTATACCACTGAGGTAGTTCCGGGCTTTTATCTCCTCTAAGCTACTTACCAGGAAAAGCACCCACTCAAAAGAGAAAGCTGATTTATGTTTGCTTTCTTCTACATAGGTTCTAACGAGAGTTTAGAAGACTTCAGCCTCTTAATGTAAGAATTAAACCCCCTCTGTTTCTTGATGCTCTGACAGTCTCAGTATTATCTCCATGAAATAACCTTCAGTAGCAATATCCTAGAGAGTGGCAAGAGGAGGTTTCATCTTTGGAGGCAAAGCTGGTTTTGTAAGCTTGTAAGAAAGTCTTGAAACATCAGACGAGGAGGCTACTTAGAAACAAGAACTTCCCACAAATCGCTTGAGAAGCTACTTTTTACTCTTCTTTTAAAAGAATGGACACTCTAGAGGACATGAGTTAATTATACTGGACTATAATACAAAAGCACCTACCTATAAGAAAACAACAAACAAAATGCAAAGAAAGCCCTATGCACAGAAGAAAATTGTACTTATAGAATCATAGAATTGTCCAGGTTGGAAGGGACCTTTAAGATCATCCAGTCCAACCA
>JAOXNO010000009.1:7100117-7116053 GCA_028565335.1 Limnodromus scolopaceus | reverse complement strand
ACCCACTCCAGCACCTCAATGTCTTTTTTGTGTTAAGGGGCCCAAAACTGGACACAGCACTCGAGGTGGGGCCTCACCAGTGCCCAGTACAGGGGCCAATCACCTCCTGATTCTGTTGACTTTACCTGGTAAACGTAGCATAAGTGTCAATAAGCTGGAGCGTAGCAGGCAGGAGGTTCTTGGTTATCTCTGAAGACTTGTGAGGATCAGTCTCTGCAGCCAGCTTGGAAAAGTGCTCATCTAGAGAAACCTGAATCTTGGAAATTGCAGCATCAAGGGTGTAAATGGACTGTAAACTGGGAACTTCGTGCAGTTGGAGAATAGTTGTGCAATCAACACCGCAGAAAGAAGAGATCTTCAAATACAAAGGGATGGAACAGTAAGTTCAAATAATTCCACAGAAACAGAAGCTCCGTGTGCACAATTGCACTGACACCACCCTACCTGTCGAGCGAAGTATTCCTCTGCTATCTCCACATCATATTTCACTGAGCTGCACTTGCTGGAGGCCAGTTCAATGACAGAAGCAGCGTGGTCAGCCTTCATACCCTGCTTGATAAGGTGATCCTACAGATACCACAAAAAGACATGTCACACTTTAGAAGTGCTCTATAATTAACCACTCTGCTAATTACCAGACTAGAACGCTTTAGAAAACATGGACCCACGTTCCCATTTCTCACCACCGTGCCCACAGAACAAATCCCACACACAGCCAGCATGGAAGAACAAGAGACTGATATTCTTACTATCAAACAGCACCAAGAAACACCCCATAAAGATGGGGCTGTACCTTGATCCACGTGACGTAAGATGTGATTCGCAGACGGGAGGACCAGCGCAATGTGTGTAAAATATCACATTCACTCATCTCTGGCGTGTTCATAGCCAGCTGATTCATGTAGTTTTTGGATGGAGGTAAAATCCCCAGTATCCGCCACAGTATCAAGAAGTAGTACTGAAGTGCACAGGCTTCCTAAACAGGAATACAGTTGGACAAATTAATAAAGAAAACCTGTAGTTTCAGTCATTACAGCTACTGAAATTGTCTCATCAGAGACTCTAGACTCCTGCAGATGTGCCAAATCACATGAACGCCTACTGGGCTGAGTTTCTGTCACATTCTACAACAAATTATGCAACAGAGAGGAGTGAGGGGAAAAAAAAATAAAGGAAAGATTATATAATTTTTTTCTGCCTTAACGCATTCTAGCCAGACCTCCTGGAATTACCAGGGACATATAGCAAGTCTAAAACACGTTATGAATTAAAACCTCATATGAGATGTACCACGACCATAAACACTATGGGTGTTTTAAGTTCCCCATTACTCCAACCACTGCTGAGAATATTTTGGTTAAATACTTTGCTTGAAAATACTAAGTTTGAAAACCTGTTATTCTTCAACACAGACAACATTACAGCAACACAGCCTTACCAGTGCAGTGACATTTTTGTTCTCTTTCCTCCTAAGTGTATCAAACTGTGACCCGGCTGCAAGTAACGAAGTCAGGGCTGTGTAAAGCTCGTCATACTTCATAGTCCTAGAGAAAAGAACCTCACAAACCTGCAAGAGATGACAAGTCAGGATCACTGCTTTGCAAATCACACAGCTCTGCATTTATATACAGTCAAGCTCTTCTCTTAAGTATTCAGAATACACAGAGACCAAAACTATGCAAAATAAAACTTCAAGAAATTAGTTCTGTTGGGTACCACTACTCTTTTCTCCACTTGGTGAAATATTTCTGCTCTAGCTGCTTCATCAAGACTTTTCTTCTTGTCTGTTTTCCCTGGCACTTGTCAAATCAACATGGCCCTCAAGGCTTACAAAAAGGTCTTTACAACAGAAATCCCCATACCGTGCTATCCAGACGGTTCAGATCATCTTCAGAAGCTTCTAGAGATAGGATGCAGTAGAACCTGGGCTGTGGAACTGCATCTGGAACAGGAGGACAGAAAATAATGGTCAAAATAACAGTTTCAGTGATGCAGTATGGAGTTATCATCTCTCCTCCATCCCCACAACCCTTCATATTTAAGACTAATACCAGATTCTACCAAGCCAGCTCCAAGACAGATTATACACACTTTCAACCATGGTATATGCAGCCAAGGTTTTCCAACTCATACACTCGTAATATATACACACTTATTTTGAATTACTTGTAGCATACTCCTACAATAATTTTGTTTAATAAAACACTTCTTGCATTACATGCACTTTTATCTGTCCATTGTAATTAAGCCCATTAAAAGCAGGAAGAGCTACCCACACCAGAGCACAGGAACAGCTCTCATTTATTTGTAAAAGCAAGTCTTGGAATAAAAAAATCCTTATGTTTTCTTTCGTACCTGATGAACAGTGTTTGGTCCAGTTTTCTTCCACTTCTTTAAACCCATGATAAATTGGGACAGAGGTTCGTCTGCTACTGTCCTGGGATCCACTCACCCAGCCAATGGGTGGAGTCAGCAAATTATATTGTACCTAAGTTTTAAAAAAAAAAAACCAAAAAACCACCCATGTCATCCTTGTCATTGAGGGGTAGCAGGGAAAAATACCACCACTAACAGAAAAAGAACCATAAAATACAAACATGCCAGTTGCTAAAACACAATCATTCCCAGTTTATGAGGGAAGCCCTGGCTCCTAGCTGATGATTTCTATTCTGGAGTGAGCAGCTTAAATCAATGGTCAAGCTTCTAGCAACCAAAAAAGCCACACACAAAAACCAAGCATCCCATTCATGAGAACAGTGACAAAAACCTGCACAGTGCCAAGCTAAAGCAAGGACAGGTGAAATGGTGCCTAAATACCTAAATACTTTAGATTTTGAAAGATAAGGTGAGGCGTTCACCCTGTCCTAAATTCAGTCAGGATTTATTAGGACAGTAGTTACACAAGGAATTTACACTCAAACTGAACCCGCTGCTAGGAATCAGCAACCATAGTTAATCACACGTTGTAACTCCAAAGGCTGCCAACAACATCAAAACCCACTTACTCGCAAAGGTCATGGAGACACCAGAACACCCCAAATAATTGTTACAGATTTCTGCCAGGTGATCAATTAAATATCCAGAACACAATCTCCAAATCTTACCTGTTCAAATAGGTACATGGGGGCCTTGGAATACTGATGGAGCAAGTAGTCAAACACCAAGAGCAGACGTGCCACGATCAGTGGAACGGAACACTGCTGGGTATCCATGTTCGCCGTCAGCTCCACAATTGTCTGGATACAGAGCATCATGATGGATCTGCGGCCCCTCTCAGAGAAATTGTGAAAAATAAGCAGCAGCAGCTGGAGATGTTCAACATTCAGATCTTCTGTGTCACTGGGAAGAGTCCCCTGCAAGGCATTTTGCTTCAGTGTGCCCACAAACCTGGCAATAGGAGAGGAAGTTTGTAAAGGTTACTTTTCTCCTTGCTTAGAGCCATCTTCAAAATCTCTTTGACCAGAGATAAGAGAAACATCTTAATTATATTTTTCTGCTTATTCTTCTAATAGTGGCAATTTCATAAATTATTAACTATATTATGTACTGGAATGAGACTACGCAAACAGTAAAATCTACAGAAATTCAATTACTGGCAAATACATTTGATGGAAAATATGAACAATCATTCAAAGGGAGAAAGGGAGATGCAAACTTTTGTTCCCCCAGGAAAAGCTTGAAGTCATCTAAACCCTATCAGAGACTTTCACATTCAGGTAATGGCACAGAGAGGAAAAATCTTGGCACCATCATAACAGAACCTACCAGAAACCTACTGAAATAAGACATTCGCCTTCCCTTTTTAAAACCAGCACTGCTGCAAGTAATTCAGCCTCCACCCACTTAAATCCTGATTCTAGGTTTCATTTCCTATGCTCTAGTGAAGGAATCCAGCAACTAACCCTCTGCTCCTCTGAGAATCACGTACCGTCACCACTCAGAGAGCACCCACATACTTGTTACACTGGTCCCATAGAATTTTCACTTGATAGAAAACATGAGAGGTAAGAGATGACTGACTTTCAGCTTAAGATAAAATTATCTCACCTTTCCCAAACTTTAAGGCATTCTGGAACATCAGGATCTCCCTGGGCAGTGGCTTTATGCTGCCAAATCAGGAGAAGTCGCGAGAGCACCGACAAACTTTGAGGATGGATGTAGAGGGGCCACGGACCTTCAGAAAAAGGGGCGACTCCCAGCTGCTGAAGAAGTGTGTTCTGGAACAAAACAGACACTTCTTGAAAAGAGGCAAATCTTGATGCTTTAATTAATAGCGTGATTTAAACATACAGATGAAAATAAACAGTAGGGCTCTCAGTGCTTGTAAGGGTTCATACAGCAGTATTTCTCCTATCCCTAACGAATGACACAGCTACTGAAGGATACTGCTGTTCTCCCATTGCCACCTAAAACACAACAAACTTTCAACTTAAACACCAATGCAGAAAAAAAGGCATTACTGAGCTCTACTCATTTACTGCAAGATGCCAAAAGAAGAGATTATGCTACTATCTTCAGTATCCAAGAATTTGGGAGACGACCCCTTTGATTACAGTAATGCCTGCTTCTTTTCAAATATAGTAAAAAGACACATTTCTGAAAAGCCCAACTACTTTAAAAACACCAAAACAACACAGTATTTTAAATATAGTAGAAAACAGTTAATGAAAAGCAAAAGGGACTGAACTCACTGATTGGTAAGCAGATTTATAACCTCTACTTACAGTGTTAAGTCAAGTCAGCCCAGTCTAGGCTTCTTCTAGCAAAGAAGCCTAGAGGCTACAAAGTCAGCACATTAAAGCAAAAGGATTAATTCAGTTCTCTCCTCAGAGAATTCCAAGGCCTTTTGGCACCAGTCCTGACAGCAAAGCCAATCTGCAGGAGTGCCCCTTGATAAATGCACGGATAGAGGCAACTCTCCAAAACAAAATACACAAACTCATTTCCTACTTGGCTTTCACCACCTTCGAAGTTCAGTGGATTAATTTGAACTCTAGACGTTAAGTTTACACCCTACAGGATTTTTTGTACTGGATAACTGCAAAGATCATCCAGCTCATTGGATCCAAAATATTCCAAGCTCTGTTTGCAAAAGAATATACTCTAGGGCCACAGGGAACCGTCAATATACTACTCTAGGCGTGGTGAGTCCGTGTAGAGACATTAGTAGACACCAACACTTCTTCATTTATTTATACATTCAGTCACGGACTTACCTGCAAGGCAGGGGACTGAAGATCTGAGGTCACCAAGGAATGGTTGAAGTGATACAGCGCAGCAGCAAACTCCTCATCGGACGTACCTGTAAAACGGGGATCAAGCCATTTACTGACACTGCTCTCCTACGTTTCAAATTTCCACAAGAAACTAAGAAAACATACACCTATAAATCCCACAGTCTGTGTTCTCCAACAGAGAAGCTCTGCTCACTCACCCTTAAGCCCGTCCTTGTCCACCTCTTTGATGATGCTGGCCAGTGTAGCCATGTGCTGCTCCGAGAGAGACACACTCAGGTAGTTGCGAATGAAGTTATTCCTGGAGTTCAGCATAGAAGAAGTGATAAAGTTCAAAATGTTTGAAGCTAGGCTCAAAAACTGAAAAGAAAAGAGAAACGCACTATAGAAACAACAAAAGCAGAGGGACTGTAAGACAACATCAAACAAAAACTAAACCACCAGCAAAGTAAATCAAGTCCCCTATCTCCAGCCCCGGCAGCAGAGCATAAGCTCACTCATCACAACCCAGGTCCCTGCACTCTGAGCTCTGTAGCAGGACAATTCTCTGAAAAGGCTGCAAGTCTCTAACTTCTCCGCTGCAGTATTTATTCTTGTCTTTACCCAACGGGGCTGGAGCTAAACGCACTCTATCAGCTTATAGTTCTGCCGTCATTTTCCCTCTCCCTCTGTAACCCAAACAGATACTATCTTCAGTCTTTGTTACCGGGTGGTAACAAATACAGTGATATTTCACCTGAGGGAAGAGTAGAGACAACTTCTTTATTCAAAGCCAGGACAGTCACTGATTCTCCATCAGCAGTGTACTTAAATACCTGACATTTATCATGTTATCTTGTCAACGTAGTGAGCCACTGACACGTAAACAATGCTACAGCTCGCCAGTTACTTCATTTTAAGCCTGAAGAACATCCCATACCAATTCTGGATCTTTGCGGCTGGCCAGGATGTTCCCGTTCTCCCCAGCAGTCTGTTTGTTAGGGCTTTTCACTCTGGGTGAGCTCTCCAAAGGTGGGGGTGGAGGGGGCGGTGGGGGCGCCACTTTCTCTTTGCTTGGAGAGATTGTCTCTTCAAACCATTGCCCAAGGATTGGTTCGCTATCGTCGTCTAACACAGGAGGCAGGAAAAACAAAAGCATAATGTTACAAGCAACTAGTTCACGCTGACTACTCGGCTTAGAAAAAGCCTGAAAAAGAGCTTCAGTGAGCACAGCTGTCTGCCATCTTCATTATTCTTTTCCAAATCACATCACTTCTACAGCAGTCCAGCAGGAATTCACAAGAAGAAATTATTTCCACTCTCCTCTTAAGGAAATACTGCCAAATCCCAGCCGCTCTGGCTTTAGTTTACATAAAAGAGTACAGTCAGCATTACTTCTGCCAAACAGATCTTACAAACTGTTTCATATTTTAAGCATTATATGACATTCCAGTCCAAAAAGGCAAAAGCCCAGTAGCCGCGTTTCCACTAAATCTGAAAGACAGCATAAAATCCTGATTTAAGTTGCTTCCTTCAACCTCTCTTACCTTGGCTGCTGTCCTCCTCAGTGCTGCTAAAATCATCCTCGTAGTAAGTATTGGAATCAGTGGAGGCACTTGCATCGCTGCTCATGGAGCCCTTTCTCTGACGCTGCAAGACACAAGCCTTAGAAAAACAGCAGAACGCGTTAAATTTTAGGATTATGAAAGGTAAGAATCTGAAAACTAGAGTATCTAACACATTCTAATTTTCAACTAGCAAATTTGACTCAATTTATTAACAGTTTTTCAAAGCTTCTCACCCTTAAATTGTATTAAAAATTATGCAGGGTGATTGAAAATAAATAATCTATGCCAAGCATTTAGGCAACACTTCAAGTAACAGCTCTAATATAAAAGCATTTGCTTTGAATATGATCTTTGCATCTTCTCACTAAACTCACAAATAACTATGACCTTACAAAAAATTTTTCTTAGAACTAGTTTGTCAAATTTGTATCTCTGAAAAGAAGAGATCGAGAGGCCACAGTCGACAGCTTCTGAAAGAATTCTAGATTCTTCTTAGCGTAGTCACAGTTTATAAAGTGAGAATTTTCTATGCGGAGTAGGGGGAGTGGGGCAGCTAGAGCAGCTCTCTGGCTGTATGGCAGTCCCTACCTTTCTGTAAGAAGTGGACAGCAAAGTCAGCAGCAAATTAGTGAGTGGTACAGAATCTATCAGCCGCTGAATCCTCTGGATGGATGTGCTCTGAGCCATGATATCCAGCACCGCTGGCGGACCGTCACTCTCCCAGCCCTGGAGGGCGGCATTGAAAAGAGAATTTAAAGTTTGTTTCAGTGGAGAAGGCAAAGTGTTTCACAACAACGTGCATGCTCCCTGTATACCTTGTGCAATGCCTCCACTTGCAGATCTTGAAAGAGCGATGACAGCAATTTGATAGCGTGATTTGCCAGCACCACTGAGAGAACACCAAACCCCTGATGCCTACAGAAACATAAAGGATACAATGTAATTTCAGGGGAAAGATAATATATATATATATTCAGTTGAATGAAGGGACTACTTTGCTAAACTGAGAAAGACGACTTGTGTTCTTTCCAAGAATCAAGACTTGAATTCCAAATGGAGATAAAATTTCAAGAGACCAAACAAGACCTCACAGCAGTTGCTTGCTGGGCACGGTTAGACACACGGACAGTGATTCCTTCAGAGGGGTAACTACATACCCTTTCCCAGGTCCTAGTTTGGGAGACCCAACGCCCTCCTTGGTACGAGCGATGATGTCTCTGACGCGAAGAGCAGCCAATGGATCTTTCTCCTTTCCCTTATCAGCCAAGGCCGTGGGGCTGAGGTTCAAGATGAGGAAGAGGCTGTTTAGCAAACACCAAGCCCCGAGCAGCTGGAAGTTCTGATAATGCTATCATCCCAAAAGCGAAGTAGGGGGGTAAAAAAAAAAAAAAAAAAAAGCACCAAAAAGACAAAATAGTGTCAATCCAGATGCCAAAATACACCAGCACAAATACCGTGAAAAAGCTTCCCGAGATGCAAATCTTACCTCACCCCCTGCACGGCGTGAATTGCTGATGGCTTGTCCAATCATTTCATAGATTTCAAGCTGCAAATAAATCCAAAACCATGGTAATGTTTAAGGGCTCCACTGGGCAATAATAAAAATGAAAACTCCAAATACAGTTGTGTTTTGCCCTCTACAATTAGCCACTCCATTACTTCTTTTGTCAGCAAGTCTAACGCCTATAAATAATAGATATATATACCAATCTGAATAAATACAAATTCTAAGCACTTCACTTGCCGAGAATGAAAACGACAAACCAGCCCTCTCCTCTACTTACACATTTCTGTACAATAGTAGCAGCATCATTTTCATAATCTTCTTCTTTGGAACTTGTTGACCCAGTTCGTACCTGCTGAGTGCTACCCACATGGAGGATGGCCATGCAAGTTGCCACACTCACACCTGATGGAAAACAAGGGGAGGAAACATTCTTATTAAGAGACAATCTCGGGACTCAATGTTCCTTCTTAGCACATTAAAACAAATGGTATCAAACATGCCGAGAAACTTGATGGAGCTGGGAATACTCAATATTACAGCTGACAGATTAAAAAAGCCTTTCTGAAGTACCCTCAAAAGAGTCAGGTTTTGTCCTACAGAAACGCGTGAGAACAATTAAAGGAGGAAATGTTTTACCATGTAATTCAATATCATTTTTAAGGCAATCTTCACACTGACTGCCATCTCTTTAAAATCTTACCCATACCAATTAAACATTCAGGATTCTGGTGTACTTAAACCACTCCTGGGAAACCAGGTTGATTTGGGGGTATAACCAATTAAGCTGAAGCCATAAGCATTGCAAAAATGTATTATGCTCTGAACATAAAAAAGAGCAGAAATTACAGGCTATTAAGAAGATGTTGAGTCACTCGGTCTTTCAGATACTGACAAGAACATTTGCAGAATACATCACTATTTCAGTGTCACTGTAACAATTTTCATATTAA
The DNA here is from genome assembly GCA_028565335.1 of Limnodromus scolopaceus. Taxonomy (NCBI): domain Eukaryota; kingdom Metazoa; phylum Chordata; class Aves; order Charadriiformes; family Scolopacidae; genus Limnodromus; species Limnodromus scolopaceus. The sequence goes on along the minus strand of JAOXNO010000009.1, from coordinate 7,106,815 downwards.
GCCAGTCACCATTCTGTACAGTACGCTGCACGGCTTTCAAATTCATGAGGAATAAAGGTTATTTGTGGGATGAGCCTCAAACGTGCAGGTAACAAGGCCCAGCAAAAGTAAGAGTGACTTAAAGCTCAAAGAAATAATAGGAAATCCATTCACCTGCATAGAGACAGCTGAGAGCAAGAACAGTCACATCTTGGAGACGTGTGGGTGTCAGGGGCTCCAATACAGGCAGAGACAGAGTGTCCAGTGCCATGGTCACATCTATCACCAGCGAATGAAACCTACAGGAACAACACACGTTCAGCAATGTGATGTACACACCAGACAGAATCCCAGAATCACAAAATGATATGGGGTTGGAAGGGACCTCTGGAGATCATCCAGTCCAACCCCCAGCCAGAGCAGGTCCACCCAGAGCAGGTCCCACAGGAACGTGTCCAGGGACACGAATGTCCCAGGGACATGAATGTCTCCAGAGAAGGAGACTCCACCACCTCTCTGGGCAGCCTCTGCCAGGGCTCTGACACCCTCACAGTTCCTCCTCATGTTTAGGTGGAGCTTCTTATATTCAAGTTCGTGTCCATTTCCTCTTGTCCTGTCCCTGGGCACCACTGAAAAAAGACTAGCCCCATCCTCCTGACACCCACCCTTGAAGGATTTAGAGGTGTTGATCAGATTCCCCCTCAGTCTTCTCTTCTCCAGACTACACAGACCCAAGTCCCTCAGCCTTTCCTCAGCAGAGAGATGCTCCAGGCCCCTCAGCATCTTGGTAGCCCTTTGCTGTCCCCTCTCCAGCAGTTCCCTGTCTTTCTGGAACTGGGGAGCCCAGAACTGGACACAGTGCTCCAGATGGGTCCTCCCCAGGGCAGAGCAGAGGGGCAGGATGACCTCCCTCCACCTGCGGCCACACTCTTCTTGGTGTCCCCCAGGATTCCACTGGCCGCCTTGGCCACCAGGGCACCCTGTTGTCCACCAGGACTCCCAGGTCTTTTTCCTCAGAGCTGCATTCCAGCAGGTCACCCCCAATCTGTGCTGGTTTGGGGGAGTTATTCCTCCCCAGGTGCAGTACTCTGCACTTGCCCTTGTTAAATTTCATCAAGTTCCTCTCTGTCCAATTCTCCAGCCTGTCCAGGTCTCACTGGATAGTGGCACAGCGTTCCGGTGTGTCAGCCACTCCTCCCAGTTTTGTTTCACCATCAAATGTGCTGAGGGTACATTCCATCCCTTCACCCAGGTCATTGATGAATATATTGAAGAGGACAGCCCGCAGGAGCAGGACAATAACTGATACTGCACGGTTATTTTCTCTCATCTACCCAGCATCAACCAAAGAAGAGCGACAACGGACTCTTACCCATTGCGAACAGCAGTGGCATCCGCCACTGTGGCTGGCATAATAAAAAACGAGTTGGCTGACACCGCATCCTGGAATCGATTTATGTATCGCAAAAAGTACGGGAGGTTCAGGCACACTCTCAGCAGTTTTTCAGAGCCACCTACCAGACAAAACCAGCAGTGTTAGCTTTACTGTTCCATGGCACAGCTTCTAAGCAGAACAGATCTAACGGTCATCAGTAATTGGTTTAATTGTTCTTTGTGGTGAGAAAATATCATCACAGATGAGGTAACAGGATAAAGACTAGTTTACAACACACAAAGCAGCCAGTGAAGTTTACAGCCAGTACTCGTAACGGGTGTTACAAAGCTCTGTGTGTACATTACGCGGCACAGCAGGTCTAGTTCACACCTGCCCAGTGATCCATCCCACAGGCTATTTTACATCATCCCATCTTTTTCCCCCCCCTAAAACAAACCCACTGCACACAAATATACTGAGCTCATCTCCTCTACAATGAAGAAAACTACGTTACAGCCACAACCTCCCTTGGTAACATCAGCAACCAAGTCAGTCCTAAAGAACAAATGCTTCAGGTCAGAAAGTTTCTTCCCATTCAGAGCTGTAAGGTGTTGCCCTGGAAAGTCATTTGCTCTAGTATTTTTTTCTCCTGATGCTAAGAAGCTGATTCTCACCAAGTTCTTGTAGGCTGGCTACGTTCTGAGCAATGAATATGCTTTTCGTCTTTGCCGCAGAGGTTTGATCTGTGGAACCTTGATCCTCGCTCTCTCCTTCCACCTAAAAGCAAGCACATAGTATATAGATCATGGAAGCATTAAAAATCCACGGTATCACAATAAGTCTCTACACAGGAGCAAGGCACAGAACTCAAAAAAGCTATAAATATCACTAAACATTAGCTTCCACGAGGCAGCAGAACTACTGTTGCCAATACAACGCCATTCATCAACATGCAAGTAGGATTTAAATACTTAAGAAAGGTTTTCCTTACACAGCGTATTAAAAAACTGCCACTTACTGCCCTCTGCCCTTGCCTGCTCCAAACTCATTAATGCTAAAATTCAGACTGCTTCGATTCTAGGGCTGTTTGTTTACCTGCGCCTCTGGCGTTATAGATGGTGATGACGAGGCTCTAGGGTTAAAGACCGACGTCAACTGATTGAGGAAGTTCATCTGCACTTCTTTCTGTCTTAGTTCTGGGCTCACCGGGGAGGCCAGCTCCTTCTGGTCCTCTACTGCAGGGGAAACCGCAGAACATCATTTCATATATCAAAACCATAGCATTTTCTGTGCTTAACTCCAGTGCCGCAGTGGCACAACCATCAATTAAAACACCTACCATCAGAGAGGGTTTTGACAGTCTGAGGCAGCTTGGCCGATTTCATCATTGCTGTGAAGGTAATAATTTCAGTTCGATCTAGGCGGCTACAGCCCGTGCACAGCCCCTTTATCAGTAGAATGAGGTGTTTCTACAAAGACAAAGACACCAAGTACAGTTTAAAGTCTCTTGATTCTAATTATTCCTCACTATATCATTTATTCTAAGCAGTTGCTTTAAGAGTACTGCAACTTCAGCTAGTAAGGCTACCACAACGTCTCAAATCCACTCTGATCTCATGCCTAAGATTGTGATGGCTTATTAACTGCAGATAATTTAGGTCGCTAACACTGTCCCATGTGCTTTTTATGGAAAAGCATCTGGAAAAGCTCTCCCTCCTATGACACACTAAGGCTTAAAGCTGGCTCTATCAACAGCTACACTACTTGAACACTTTTCACATGTCCTTCCTCTTTGAAATAGGTTTGAGCTCTTCCTAGAAGACTAAAATATAACTGGGGAAGAGTCTATCTTTAAGAACTCAACAAATGGGCAACAGAACAGTTTTGATCCAGGTTGTTGCACAAAACCAATTCAGACTATAGGAAACCACAACAGATTTAACTGAGATCTGCCTAAGCAAAGCTTCAGGCCACCTTTGCTTTGGCTTACTCACAAGCTGGAATTCTGAGAAAAGAACACAGAAGACCCAGCAGATATCTGTCTCTATCAAAGCGCTAGATCTTAAGTATTTTAAGAACTTCAGTAATTTTGTTTTAGGTAACATAAGAGCAAATACTTCGGAATTAGAGGCCAAAGTCCATTTTTGCACTCCAGGCTTGCTCACAAGACCAAAATCCACGCTCACCTGTGAAACAGCACACGCTTCATCTGGGTTTTCAAGACGCAGCAGTGAGAATTCAATCAGGACTTTACAAGCAGCTGCCACTGATTGCAATTGGTTTCTTGGTACTGCAAAAAGCAGATGCTTTCATCACTCAGCATTTAAATAATTCAGTGTAAGATGTTCTTAATGTTTTCAATAAAACAGAATGCTACGCAACACTCAGGTATACACAATTTATCACGTCTAAGACACAGATGCAATATAAATTCACTCTCATTAAAATGTAACCCAAGAAACGTCAGTAAAGTAAGGATAATATCTTCTACCCAGACAAGGTAATTTAGATAGATACAATGGCTTCCCCAGCAACATTATTTAATACTGACAGAAGCAAAGAAGAACCCTAAACAAGTTGACCAAAACTACATTTTTGTTGAAATTGCCAAATTCTGTCAGCAAAAATAATATAAAATACTTGGGAGTCACAATGTTTTGATCATTATTCCAAATTAGTGACAATACCGCTAAAGAAGAATCTAAAAATCCTGAAAATTAATTTAAACACTTTGTTCAACCAAAAATTATTTTCCCTAAATGAAGTCAGGCCGATGAATAAGCAGCCAAAAAGTCTATGCTGCCCAGTAGTTGGTGGCCAAAAAACTCCTATCGACGTTTCTCTTTCCATCTGAACTGACATTCTGCCAGTACAAAAGCCAGCAACGCTGGCCTCTGCATTAAAGTCTGATTCAGAGAGAGGGTTGGAGACAAATACCAAAAGTACAACAGTTCCAGTTTATTTTTACTATATCCTAATCGTAACACCAGAGCAAGAGAAGCAAAAGAAGGGTGAACACTTACTCAGACCACACACAGTAGTGATGTAATGCGTAGAAAGTGCAACGAAGGAAGAGTAAAAAGGCTCATATTGTTTGTCATGGTGCAGGATTTCAGATTCACTGCAAGAGGAGAACAGAGATATGTCAACAGCACAATAGCAGCACCACATCACACTCAGAATATGATAAATCTATTAACAGATATAAGACAAGATCATTAAAATCACATGCTCTTCCCAAATCAAAGTTTTGAGACAGAATCCTCTCCCTTGTGTCCCATCTCCCATGTCCTCAGGACTGAGTCCTCCAGCAGCAGAGAGATCACGGCATCAGCATCGCTATCCACAGAGGAAATTAAGGAAATAATTCCAATTCTGCCAAAGTTTCTCCTTTATAGCATCAAAAGGACAACCTCTTTTAACAATCGCTCTCCCTGTCGGAGATTCATTAATCTGTAAGTTATTCTAAACTCAGCTGCCCATAAAGTCTGGACTGTTTGTTCTGCTAAAGCCAGGCAGGCTTTGCCAGGGCTGGAGCACTGGCATTCCCTTTCTGACAAGGCACGGAGTCAACTGGAGTTTGTGCAATTCTGCAAAACAGAAGGATCAGAACAGGCAATTGCATAATAACAACAAATACACAACGGCAGTGCCTGAAACAAGCTGAGGAGTAGAGTTTTGGCAGGTAACACAGAGAGGAGAAAAATACATCCATGGATAGAGATTTGCCATTGCAGAGATCTGCATCGTTCTGCCCCGCGCACAAATCAATGCAAACCTCGGAGCGAGTTAAAATGTAATGTCAATTCAAACCAAAAGTAAAAACTGTTAAGCAAAATACACACCAACACACTGGAAGTCAAGTCTCTGAGGTTTCTCAGTGGGACTCACCGGCCACAGAGACTATTTATTTATGCTCAGACATAGCACGCTAAAGGCTGCTGCAATAACGTGTCACACCACATCCCATCTGCAGAGGAACCTGAAGGCAACCACCTCAAGAACAGGAACTCATCTCTGCTCCATAGCTATTTCTGCCCTTCATTTTTCCTGCGACAAAACTGAGGGATGTGGATATCTGCCTGCTAAATACTTAAATTAGTGTCTTTCACATTTTCACTCAGTGACGCGAAGGAGCAAGCTGAAAGAATAGATTGTATGACTCAATTTCAGTGGCCGCTTCAACTTTACCTCTCAAAACTCCACCTCTGGCAACAGAGTTTATTACTGGGGGGGATGCGGGGAGCAGAGGCCGCCAGACTATTGCTGCTTGATACCGCAATTAAAATGATTTCTCAAGTTCGGCAGTGACTAGCGCTGCTGCAGAGTATGGCAAAAGGAACCCACGTATCCCCTTCACACCCCTGCACCCAGCGCCGCCAGCTCTGGCAGGGTGGGAGGAGGAAGAGGACACACCGTTCCCTGCTGATCTGAGCAGTGCCCAATTTATGCCCAGTCACCTTCCCTTTTTCTATCCTAAGTCATCGTTTCCAGTCATAATGGGAGACGTGGATGAAACAGAAGAAACTCAAGAACACGTCAATTCTCCAGAAAAATGAACAGAAAGAAATACTCATCAGCTTTGTAGCTGTTACGAAGAGAGAGGCTTTACTTGAAGCTATTCAGCAGCGTAACACAACCGAGTCTCAACGTCTTGCTCACCAGGCTTCACCTTGCTGTCTCCTGCCAGAAGTGCACGGATGGGTAACGAGCCCAGAGACTGAATGTGCAAAAAAGTTTGTGTTCTCTTCTATTCAGACACTAATTTTGCTCACCTACCTCTTCACGCCCGACTATAAATCATCAGCTGTAGGTGTATACGATGTATTTTAAGAGAACAAACGAGAACAATTTGGGAATAACGCAGTACAGCAGAAATTGGCAGCTCGTCCCTCAATTACCCTTCTGCTGTATAGGCCAAGCTGTACAAGACACAATACCCAGGGGAAGGGAAGGAAGGGACCTTTAAGATCATCCAGTCCAACCATCAACCTAACCCTGATAAAAACTGTCACTAAACCATGTCTCTAAGCACTATGTCAACCCGTCTCTTAAATCCCTCCAGGGATGGTGCCTCAACCACTTCCCTGGGCAGCCCATTCCAAGGCTTAAGAACCCTTTCAGTGTAAAAAATTGTTCCTAATCTCCAATCTGAACCTCCCCTGGCGCAACTTGTGGCCAATTCCTCTCGTCCCATCGCCTGTAACTTGGGAGGAGACCGACCCCCCCCGGCTACACCCTCCTTTCAGGGAGTTGGAGAGAGCAAGAAGGTCTCCCCTCAGCCTCCTCTTCCCCAGACTGAACACCCCCAGCTCCCTCAGCCTCTCCTCACAAGACTTGTGCT
>JAOXNO010000009.1:7084100-7094798 GCA_028565335.1 Limnodromus scolopaceus | reverse complement strand
AGTAAGTTCTTACCACCACCCAGTTCTCTGAGTGGACCATATGGACAGGTCCCTTTGCTTTCTTCTGTACGGAGGAGTGGATGATCCTGCCCGTGACTCCATCGATCAGGTATATTCCAATGAAAGTGCGCTCATGATGCGTATCTGTGCTCTCTGTCACCACGGCAAGCAGGTTTGGATTCAAGGACTGGAGAAAAAAGAAAAATAATAACTGAAATCCCCACTTCAGTCCCACGGGCACATCATTTATCCACTTTTTGTCTGGGACTAGGCATATAATAAACCAAGTATCTTATTAGCACAAATCACCTGAAGAAATCAAGCAGATTTCCCCCCCCATCATCAGATGTTTGACTGATTTAATTGCTGCATGAAAACATTTTATACAAGAGATCGCCACCAAAATTAGCATCTTCTGCAGAGGGTTATGGACACTGATGCATATACAGAAAAAATAGCACCACAGGGCCATTCATCTCAACATAGCGCCTAGAAAGGGGGCTGAGATCTCCCCATGAGACAAGACATCAACAAAAAAGTCAATAAAAAGTTCAAACGGCACCTTGTAGAGAACACTGCGGTCTCCCATCACACGGCCCTGGGAGTGCACGTGCTCATTGGACCTCTTCCCTTTCACAGTCACTATCCTCTGGACCTCGGTGGGAATGATCACCTCCCAGCTCTCCTCCGTGCTCAGGTCCTGCCAGAAAAAAAGCATGACGTAGGCTTTATCTTGTCCTCAAAGGTCACCATCTCCACCACTAAGACACAGGGGGCTTTCTCTGCTTTTAAATTTTAATTTTCTTGGGTGCATTTTCAGGTTTAATAGAAGTCATGAGCTGAACTGTTTCTGTTTCAAGCAAAACTCCATAAATTCCAGAAAAGATCTACCACTATCCAGAGGATATTTAGGAGAGTGATGTCAGCTGGATTGTAATGCCTTTTTCATACCCTTTTTAACCTGAATCCAGAGAGTTTTCCCTGCTCGGCGTCAACGAGATAAAAAAAGATAGAATGGGCCATTTCTTCTAACTGGCGAAGGACATTTTTAGTTGCTGGGAAAGCTGTAACCTGGAAAAGAAGAATTGAAACACAGGTTAAAAACCAACTTAGACACACACAAAAAACCCCCCAAAATAACACAGAAAGATTATTTTAAATGTGTTTATCAGGATAAGGTCTGTTTTACCAGAACAACCTCATAGTTTTGTGTGAAATGTGACTCAACAGCATTTTTTTTTAATCTTGCTTCAAAAGGGAGGGGAGTAATTAACCAGAACACGAAGAGAACTACCTCCAGGCAAAGCAATTTACCTTGTACTCATCATCGATCAAGAGTAGTACTTTGGCGTAGTCTTGATCCATAATAGGCAAAAGCAAAGTCTGAAGAATTGGGCGCTTCAAAACAGGGGGAGCTACTTGACTTCTCTTCCCAAAGATGGGGTTAAAGACATACAGAAAGCTCATTTTGGTTTCCTAAAAAACAAACAAGATGCAAACCTTATTTGTAAGGCAGACAAAAGAGCTGGTTTTCTACCCATTACCTGCTGGTGTTGACTATTCCTACCCTGGATTCACCTATTCCATCCTCAAAATAGTCTATTTGGACCCACATACTCTATCCCACATTTCTATAACAAAACCAATACGTGACATAACGGCAGTGTTCAGGGCTTTAACTAAATCCTCTGAAGTCTCACATGTAATAATGTCTGCTCCTCCCTCATTTATGGGGTACACAACATCCTGCAGCCGGCTAAAGGTCAGCCATTGTAGCCTCACTAACGGATGCCACACAAGCCTTATCTCACACAACCAAAGAAACTGGATGAAATTATTTCTTTTATTTCAATGAAAGGCTTCAAAACGAGCATCCTTAAATTTTTTAGGATTGCGTTTCTGCTTCCCTTCAGCTCTCACTCTTCTCCTGTCCCCACAACCACACGATACCCAAAACGACATTCTCTTCTGCCCTTTCGAAGAGCAGATTTTCACGCTAAGCACAGCCAGTGGAGGGATAGAGGAAAGGGACTCACCTTGTCCTTAACAAGCAAGGTGCATTGCGGAGGGTGCGGGAAATGGGCTGTTGTTCTTTGCACCATCAGCTTAAAGGAGGAGCCTGGTCTCACGTTCCTGAGATACTGCTTCCAGAGGATGGTGCCAGAACTGCTTTCAATACCAAAAAGCTGAGCAGAGAAACACAGTAAAGCCAGAGTTTAGATCAACACATCTCTTGCATTCAAGCACTGTCTTTGTCACGTCCCAAAGAAAGACACAGAAGAGTCTTACTCCCTCTCTCCAGAGCCACCACAAAACATTCTGCACATCTTCTCACAACATTCTGCCCAAAGTCTGGCTAAAAACAGGTGGGAATTCAGAGCTGATGCTCTTTGTTACAGTCTATAAACAGATTCCTACCCTTGCTTTCTCACCTTCCCCGAAGCGGTGACCATCACCATCATTTTCTGGAGGTTGAATTCATCTCTGGCCAAATTATCAATGTTAATCTCATTTTTAATCTGGCTCCGGGGTTTCCTGGCGTCATAGAACATCTTCCAAAGGTGGGCGGTCCAGGCTTGCAGCAGGATAAGCTGGGAGGACAGCCGCTTCAGAAACATCCCCAGCAAGCCATCTGTGAATAGACCAACAGCAATAAGAAGAGGGAGAAATCGGTTATGTCCCACTCTGTAAGTGAAACTACAGCCTCAGCCAGCCGAAGAAATGCTGCCATGCACAAACCTGTGGTAATTCTTTGCCTCTGCCTCCCGCTCCAGAACAGCGGAGTTATAGTTATTGCTTCTACGACAGACTCTGGCATTTACCAACATTTTCTCACTTCACACTGTTATAGCTCATTCCAAAATATGCCCTCATCAACTGAAAACAAACCTCCTTGCAGGGTACATCCTCTCTTCCTTTGCGTTCCTTCTTTCTGACTGGCAAACTCACAGCAAGTGCCCACCTAAAGCTTACCCTATAAAGTCGGCATCTCCCTCTGCACTCATTACTCAGAGCAAGAGAGGCCCTTAAAAGTAAAAAAAAAAAAAATACTTAATTCTACCCAATAATGGTTTCTATTTAGCTTCTCAAAATAAGCAAAACACCAGGCTTTAACTATATTTCACCACGGAGGAAAGCAAGCAGAGAGATCAAGTTCTGCTAGGAAGCATGAGTCAGTATTAGAAAACACTGCATGCGGTCGGAGGTTACCTTGAATGGCTGCATCCAGGACAGCAAGAAAAAACAACAAACAAAAAAAAAAGCAAAAACAAAAGCTATCACAAACAAGTTTTCCAGAAAGATTCACAGGGAAACATTTAGGACAGGTGGCCAAAATCCCCCCTATTACTGCTGACCCTTTATTATTTATTTTTTTTAACATAACAGTGTAATATATTCATGGCATCTCCGTTTGGCACTGGACTTCAAAAGTTTACAGAGAAATGGGTTTATTTTTGCTCACTTTAATTGCCATCAGTAGAAGTTTGAATCCTAACTCTCAGCAAAGAAGAAAAAGAAAACAAGGGATACATCTATTCAGGAAGAAAAAACAAACTCACAAAGGTAATTCTGTTAAATCTATGGTTTACCTGCTTTCTTCCCAAATTCTCCCTCCAGCTCAGCCTGGGCCCCAGTCAGAGGGAGATCCACCATCTCCAAGCTCACCACTTCTGCCAGCGACTCCTCTCTGCTCCAAACAACTTTTCCTGGAAAGGAAAATGAGTAGAATATTGGAAAAATCAATTTAATATGTGGGAATAGGCTTTTGGAGGAAAAATCATCGCTCGGTATAAAAGCATCTTCCAATGGGCCCTTAAAAAGCAAATCACTGCTCTTAATGAAGCAGACATTAGATATAACTATCTGATATCACGTGATTAGCTATTTCACAAAAGAAAAATATTTTATGCAACTAAAGCCACGTTGAAAAAAAAAACCCAGAGAAATAGTAAAAGCAATCTGATGTTTTAAAAGGGTTATAGTCATTAAGTCTATTTAAAATAAGAGATACACAGCGTGAACATCTGGATGCCTTTTAAATCCTAGAAAATTCAAGTCATTTGAGATGGACTTTCAACCCTTTCTGCAGATTAAGATTTTTGCCATGAGGATCTTTGCTGAAGAAATCTTGATGAAGACCTGCAACAGGACTTAGATTCTCATCCTACAGTTTTGAAATCGGCAGAAAACCCATGAAATTTAAAGGCTCTGTCTGCACAAAGACCTGCAGAAATGTTTTCTCAGACGAGAAGTCTTGTGAGGGTGAATATTTCACAGGATTTAGCTCAGGACGGTTAAATTCCTTTTGCTAGTTTTAAAGGAAAGCAGTGATAAAATATTATCATTCGGGACTTGGAGGTTTTTTTCTTGTCTTACAATGACAAGGTGTGCACTGTTAAAAATGGGGCAGGTTGGCTGTTTGTGCCAGTTACCTGGCTGCTGGAGGAACATCAGCATGTGGTCTTCTGTTTGCACCAAGGCTCGATAGCCCACGGAGTCATCCTTCTTCAGGAAAACTTGGATGTACAGCTGGAAAAAAGAGCAAGGAAAACAGTGCGGTTAACGATCACATCATCTCTTTGGAAGAAACAGAACTCTTGGGTGAAACAAGAGCAAAGAGTTGATTTTATGCAGTAATCTGGTGTGTCCACAAAATTTTTCACCTTGTCTGAAGGGCTCTACCAACCCTGCCAAATCAGGGCAGGGAGAACATTCCAAGTGTGACAAACCACAGGACTGAAATATCATCTCTCACCGCTCACCTGCTGCGGCTTGGCACCACTCTGCTCCAGGTTAAAGGTAATTGTGGTATCCAGCAGTCTCTGTCCAGTTTCAACCAGGTAGAGATTAATATTGTAGGTTTGATTGGAGCAGGTTAACGATTCCTATAACAAGACATGGAAAATAGCCAAGTTCAACAAACAGGCCCCATTCTGCAGAAGGATTTCATATTCAGCAGGAACTGTGGCTTCAAGATATTGTTTAGATTATATATATGGAGCTGCTGCAAAACATCAGTCTCCAAAAAAATGGCGTAACCCCTTTTTCATTCCGCTCCTGCACGCGAAGGAATGAAATGGACTGTCAACAACTTCTACTGTTCCGGGGAACAAGTGCATTTCATACCTCCTTCCGGGAATCCTCCAGAGCACTCCCAGCATGAAGGCCATCAGAACCTCCCGGTTTCTGAAACGAGGATGAGAAGAGATAACGTGGCTTCAGACCCCAGTAAAGAGTATTAAAAAAGTTACATTTTTGAGTGCCTTGACAAGCCTCGGCTTGACGCCGAAAACAGGCAGGAAAGAGTTCTGTTCTATTCTATTTATTATCTAAAATTAAACCTTGCTAAGTCTGGTATCCCTGAGAACTGAACAGCTCGGAAAGGCCGGTTCCTAGGTTAGGTGCCCAGAACACACAAGGCTGAAACAGGCCCACACAGGACATTACGCTTCACCAAGCCAGAAGCGGCCTGAGCTAGGTATCATCAAGACCTGGTTGCATTACCATTGTCTTCATATGTTTAATAAGCTAATTAAATCTTCCTCTTCCCAAAGTCACTATCCATCCCTGGGCTGTGAAGGAGAACACTCGTGGAGCCCACCCCCAGTGCATATCCACGCTGTTGTGCTGGTTACATAGTACAGGCAAACTGCCCTCACCAGTTCACTCCTGCAGGTCAGGACAGCAGCCACAGTTTTCTCCCCAGTTGTCGCAAAACTCACCAGAGCTGCCTGAAAAGAAAAAAGAAAAAAAAAATATATAGCAGGAAACCATAAAACAAGTAAGAACATCTCAAAACCCCACCACAACCTCTCTCTGCAGCAAATTAAGCCACAGTGGAATTAAAAACGGATGATCTTTCACAGCCAAATTTTCAATTCCATTGTTTCACCAAGGGAAAAAAAATTCTCTAAGACTGAAAATATTTCTCGTTGTTGACTTGCCACAGGCTTTTGAACCATTATATTCAGTGCTACTGAGCTTTTCAAAGCTCGTTTGCTTTTCAAAGTCTCTCGGCTGGCCTAACAAAAGTCCTGCTGCACCACTGGCCACTTAAATGTGCGCGTCCCTCCATCCACCTCAAAACCAGGAAACTGCCCCAGTGAGACAGCTCTTGGCAACAAAGCATCCCTGCGCTCGTGTCTGGAAGCATTTCAGCAGCCAGTATAAATGAAATTAAACGGTTTTCAAGCCTTGCAGCAAGAGCACTATTGAAATGAGCAGCTCAGCAGTGCGTTCAGAACACTTAATTACAGAGGCATTTGTTTGTTGTAAAGAATTTTAAGCTGTAGTTGGCCCTCTTAAGTGCATCGCTCTTGGTTACCTGCTGGAAGTCCCGAAGGTGGCTGAGCAGCCCGTGTTTGTACTGCAGCAGAGAGAAGTGGCTCGGAGAGAGCTGCAAGAAGAACTGAGTCCGCGAAGCACTGGTTACACTGGGTTGAGTGGCCAATATCCTGGGCTGGAAGCCATCAGCAAACTCCAACTCAAGCGACTGTGACAGGAGACAAGCGTATGTGTTCGTGAGAACTTCTTTTAATACCTTCCTTTTATCAGCAGCAATATAAACTTCACGAAGGGGTTCCCCATGTCAAGACAAACAAAGCAGAAGCGAGGCCTAGGCTCCAATTGGAGCAAAGCTCTGAAGACATCAATCCAGAAAGAACGATTAGACAAACAAAGTTTTCTCTCCCTTCCCTCAAGTTACAGATCATGCTCCCGCCGCCCCCCCACTCAATCATTCTGTATTTTACTGACAGGAGAACCCCTGTGCTGCTGGGCTCAGTCACGCACCAAACCCTCTGGACAACGAATTACATACAATGCTCTTCCACCGTTTCTCACCTGCAGCGGGATCTGCTTCATCTCCTGCTCCTTCTCCAAGGAGCAAACGTAGAGCGAGTGCGTGTCCATGTCCACGCACACCAGCACTGCCTCCCCCACCACACCGCACACACCGTTCAAGCTCCTCAGCCACGGGGCTGCTACCCTGATCTGCCAAGCGAGACAGAGACAAAGGGATGTAGTTGTCAACAGAACAAAGTCTTCAAAGAACAAAGACCAAGACGTAACCAAGAATTTAACTCAGAACGATTTCCCCTGATGAGAAACTATCCATCAGCCTGAGATTTCCAAGATGATCTGGACAAACAACTGCAAGTCTAATTGAGTTTTGCTTTCAGGGCATTCAGCAGTGGTATCAATTTATTGGCCTGTAGGCAATGCCACAGTGAAAGGGAAGATTATCTGTGCTACAACAATCAATTACTCTGCACAACACACCACAGCCCATCTAGTCTGAAGTACACTTGTTAACATCAAGTTCAGTATTTTGGATCCATAATCAAGCTCTACCTGTTTTGTAATTTCTCCATCTTCTACGCTGTAGGTTAAAATGTTCAAGTGGCTCTGGGGAACAATTCCAAGCACGTGGATCACTCCAGTCCCGTGGGAATACAACAACTGGTACTGAGTATTCTCACTGCAAGAGAAGCAGCGACCGTGAAGCATCGTCTTCTCACGTTACTTTCTGGATGTTCTCAAAAGCATAAGGGGAGTACAGCATCCTTTCCCCTCCAAGGCAGTACTCTCTCTCTGTAGCAGAGGTTTACATTTCTACTTAAAAATATTTTCTTGCCTTTCTGGTAAGTGTTCCACCCATTTCTGGTGCCCGTTGGAAAGGTAGTGGAGAGAGATGGCTGCCTTCTTCAGGACTGCCACGTATTTGACCGCATCCTGTAGCCCCACCAAACTAGCCACCTGGAAACTAAGCACAGGATAGAGACACTAAGTTAGAAAAAACATTTTCTACTAGGAAGAAAGCCCCACGCTATTTGAAAACCTTATTCAAACACTTAACATCAGTGTTGAAATACAATTTATAGCCCCCCTTATTTATCTCCACTGATCTCAACAGACATCAGTAGGCTGGAATCCAAACACCCCAAGCCAGACGCAGGTTGAACATGTCGTATATTTTAAGAAAAAGTCCATCTATAAAAAACATTTGTATCTCTTCCTCTTACTGGTGTGTTAAGACATAGAAACAGCACTAGATTTAACTGCAAGGTTCGGGCATTTCTAAGGAATTCAGCCAAATGTTATTCCAGAAGCTTTATGTCTAACTAATTTTTCCCTATAATGCGAGGCTAAACAAGGTCAACAACCCCTTTCGTCCTTCCTACACCAGGATTACAGAGGGAAAGAGACAGTACAAACACAAAAACCTACCTGCCAGTGTCCAGTGACGTCTCCCAGTTCAACCCCCCAATGTTGGTCTCCCAGGAACGGAGAATACGTCCAGCATTGGACACAGTGATAGCATCTGCCCAGGAGACGAAAAAAAGATGATTATAGAACCTGTAGCCCACCACAGATCAACAAGGTGATGAGTTCTGGGAAGTTCAACTTGTGTTCTGAGACGCGGTTGAGATCCCACGTACAAGGACAACTGCTGGCCCCAGCATATCATCTGCGTGTCCTCCTTACCCTGCCCGTGGATCAACATGGCATCTATCACTCCTTCGGGGGTTCCCTTGTCTACATGGCGCCACACTGAAGGAAACAGAATTATGTGAGAACAAGATTTGTTGCCCCAAAAGCATTCGTTTGCTATTAGTTTTAAACCTAGGCTCTTCACGGCAATAAGCTTACACAGAGAACAGTCTGCCTGCTTTAAGCAATGGCTTTTGAACTGCTGGCTGAGTCCTCTCAGTCTGACAAGGCGGTATCACCAGCATTAATTTACCAGCATGAAAACACAGCACAACTCGATTGACACGCTAGCCCCAGCCCAACAGGCTTAATCCCCACAGCAAAATGCCGCTTCACTCACGGATTTCCCCGCTCCTGGAGTTCAGGGCGGCCACCACATTCTTCTCAGTGGCTACTATGAGCTTCTTGGAGCCCTGCGAAGCCTCCAAGGAAGCGAACTTGAGCTTCCCCACGTACTGCTGCCTCCTAGGAGAGTAAAGCAGGCTACGGTTAGGTGGGACAAGGGGGCAGGAGCGGGAAGGCCCGACGGGCGGCTGCCGGAGAAAGCAGCACGGCGGGCCCAGGGCCTGCTCGTAGGAGGAGGACCCTACCGCGGCGGGGACCCCTCGGCTTTCCCCCAGCGCTCACCAGTCGAACTTGCCCACTTGGTCCTCATAGACAGCGACCGCCGCGGGCAGCAGCAGCAGCGCCCACAACCCCGCCGCCATGATCGGCCGGCCGCCGAGTGCGGGGCCTTAACGCCGCGGGGCCTTAACGCCGCGAGGCCGCCCGCGCCGCCGCCTGCGCGGAAAACCCGCCTGAGCGGCGTCAGGTGGAGACAGGCACGGCGCGGGGCAGCCCGCCGGCCTTCCCAGCAGCCCGCGCGGCGGCCGACGGGGGGCCTCGAAGCACGGCGGCACCATGCCGAAGTCCAAGCGGGACCGCAAGGGTGAGCCCAGCGCCCTGAGCCCCGTCTCCCTCCCCTTTCCCCGGGCCTATCCCCATTCTAACGCCGTCTCTTCTCCCCGCAGTCTCTCTGACGCGGACGCCCAGGAAGGGGTTGGAGGCCAAGCAGGCGCTGATCACTGAGGTGAGTGCGGCCCGGCCCGGCTCGGCCCGGCCCCGCGGCGGTCCCCGGTCCCCCTCTAACCGCTGCCCTTCCAGCTGCGGCGATGTGTGGACACCTACAAGTACATCTTCGTCTTCTCCGTCGCCAACATGAGGAACAACAAGCTGAAGGATGTGAGGAACGCCTGGAAGCACAGCAGGTGAGGCGGTGGGGGCCGGCGTGGCAGAGGGTTGAGCGCCCCTGCAGCTGAGAGCCACCATCTCCTCCTCCTCCTCCTCTTCCCCCTCAGGATTTTCTTCGGGAAGAACAAAGTCATGATGGTGGCACTGGGACGGGAGCCGAGCAGCGAGTACAAGGAGAATTTGCACAAGGTAGGGGGATGTGTGTCCTGAAGCTTCACGGAATAAAACCTTGAGGGACGATAGAGCTTCCTCGGGTTGCTTTTCCACCATATTTTTTCTGACCGGATCCATCCATATCGTGACACAAAAGCGCTGAACCCCAGGAGGTGAGTCCCACGTCCCACCCATGGCTTCCTTCTTTCAGGTCAGCAAACACCTGCGAGGTGAAGTTGGTCTTCTCTTCACCAACCGCACCAGAGAGGAGGTGGATGAGTAAGTAGGTGTCTGTCACCCCTGTGGTGGGTCTCTTCTCCTGAGGAACAGGCAATGGGACAAGAGGAAACAGCCTCAAGTTGTGCCAGGGGAAGTTTAGGATGGATATTGGGAAAAATCTCTTCACTGAAAGGGTTTGTCCAGCATTGGAGGGGGCTGCCCAGGGCAGTGGTGGAAGTCACCATCCCTGAAGGTATTTAAAAGATGAGTAGAGGTGGTGCTGAGGGATGTGGGTCAGTGGAGACTTGGCAGGGCTGGGCTAACGGTTGGACTCAATCTTAAAGGTCTCTCCCAACCGTAACGATTCTATGAAATGCTGAGCAGCCTTTTTTTCATGGAATCATAGAATCATCTAGGTTGGAAGGAACCTGTACTGGCAGCCCAGAAAGCCAACCACATCCTGGGCTGCGTCAAGAGAAGCGTGACCAGCAGGTCACAGGAGGTGATTCTGCCCCTCTACTCTGCACTCATGAGACCCCACCTGGAGCACTGTGTCCAGCTCTGGAGTCCTCAACACAGGAAGGACATGGACCTGTTGGAATG
>JAOXNO010000009.1:7014154-7037116 GCA_028565335.1 Limnodromus scolopaceus | reverse complement strand
AGGTGTCCCTGCCCAGGGCAGGGGGTGGCACTGGATGATCTTTAAGGTCCCTTCCAACCCAAACCATTCTGTGACTCTATGAAATGTGTGGAAAGGCTACATTTACATCAACCCACATCTTAAAATGAGTAGAAAATCTAGCCAGAAAAGTACTTTTTTATGTAATAGTACAACGACACATGATGAACCACAACTAAGGGTGTGTTTTATCTCCATTTTTGGGCAACATGAAGCAGTAACGAGGTTTGTTCCCCTTTTTCAGGGTCATTAGGCATCTCCAATAAGAAAGCAACCCGTTACTGGATAAAGCAGTGAGTTCATTTTGCTTTGCAACACATGCTCCCTTTTAGCTTTAGCATTACTATCATTGCTATTTCCATCCCAGCGCTTCTTAAGGGAAGGAAATCTATAAAGATGACAGCTAAACGCGATCCCATCTCGAGATCTTGGATGTGACCGCAACACAAGACCAGGGCAGTTCCACCTTTTAGAAAAATTCAACTGACAAGTCACCCAGACAGCTTCTTATTGCTGCTTTAAAAAAGACACCGTGGAATCTATATTTATCTTACACACGCTCTACTAATCCCTTCGCTTTACACCTCTGTAACAAGTCTGGGCCTAAAACAGGGAGCAGAGAACGGCCCTTGCAGCACAAGTGGGTTAATGCCCATACATTCGCTGCCCTTTGGTATACTGGTGCCTGTCATTTTACTGGAAGGTGTGAAAGTTGCTGCTATATATATAGATGCTTTGAAAGAGTACAGTCTTGAGGGAATGGAAAAAGCAGATGGTTTAAGACTGAACTTAGTCGAGATCAAAGAGAACACAGGTCACTTCAGGACAGAGAAGCCATTAATCTGTTAAAGAGGGGGAAGGAGGCGGGAAAACACCTCAGCATCTGCCTTTTAGCATCAGCTGACAAATTTGATCATGTTTTCATATCGTGAAATCACAGCGGACACGCTTCCCAGCAGCGGATCAGCGGCTGCCTACCCTTCTTCCTCTGCTATACACTGGGATGCCACCCACAGTGACCGCATTTTAGCCTGATTGCGTGTACCGCATGCCCTGCTGAAGGAAACAAGGGAAGCGGAGGGCTCTGGAGGGTAGAACTGACATACAAGTCTCTGTACTGGTCAAAGGCATTGTTGGCTTCCACCTCCAGCTTGCGCAGGCGAGCAGATGGCATGGCACCGTCTTCCAGGGGAGGATCGTATTTGTTACTCCATGGTGATCTGCCAAAGAGAGAAGAGACAGTTAGAACACCCAGACAAACTCTGAAAGGTTTGAAATCGGTGGGTCTGACCTGATCCACGGATACCAAACGTCCAAAAAAACCCCTAAGTTCCCCAAACCCATCTATCTGTAAGAATTTCACCCTCAACAGCTGTTTCAAAGACTGACAAATAGGGGACACTGACTCCTCAAAGTTTACAGTGCACCTGGGGAATGCTCCCCATCTTCAGGTTTCTACTACAATCAGCTCGGGTTTGAATCTCTTCCTTCCTAAATATTCAAAAGTGAGACCTCAGCTGTTGCACGTTAGAAATTTAAAATTATTTTCATGCAAATAGATTATATTTACTTGGGATTTGATAGCATTTGAGCCAAACACCACAGTCTACAATTCAAGTCCAAATTCTCCACCACCATTTTGCTTTGGAACAAACCCTACTTTTAGCATAACATTAGGAAAACACTTGAACAGTTTGAAGGGTTTAACGGGGCTTGGAAAGCTACAGGTTTTACTGTGATTTCCGCAGGTGTGGAAGAGATTTTGTGCTCTTAATGAAAGATTTGGTATTAAAAAGATTAATGGAACCCTTTGCCCATCTGCTTGAGACTTTTATAATTCCCATTCTGTAAACCTGCATTCTCCTTTTCATTTCCCCTGCGAATAACCAAGCTACATATATCACTGCTGGTTTAAAGACCGCTACCTCTACCCTTTACCTACTCACTTTTCAACATACTCCAGCCTACAAACACTAGGTCTTAATGCAGTCCATACGCAAGGGCTTTCTCCTCAGTAGCCATTTGTTATTCATTTCTCAGAAAGGCATCTCGGTTTGACATGTGTTTAATGCAAAGCACAAAGAACAGGCTCCGCTTCGCTCCTCCCCACCACGTCTGCCTCTAAAGGTGAGACACCAGGAAAAGCTAAATCATTATGTCACGTCCAGCCGGAGCAGTGTTTTTCAGGTGGTGGTTTTCATTTTAAAACAGTTGCTTAAAACTCTGTTCCTTTGGAGAAAAGCAGACAGCGACGGCAGTGCTCCTTTGCCTAACAACTCTCTGGAATCTGGAAGAGATCTGCACAAAAATCACCAGCGGTGGTATCTGCAGGGTTCCCAAATGACAAACCTGCACCCACGGGGCAGGGGACACAAACCCAAAGGAGATGGGAGAAGCGGAGGCTGATGGAGCACTGCCCTTGCCATCGGCCAGTCTGCAAAAGCAAAGCCAGGGCTCGTGTGCCAGGCAATGCAGAGCCACCATCAGCGTGCTCTTACCTTACCTTTCTCTACTAAATTTTAAAAGGTAGATTTCCAAACAATTCTACTGTTTTCTGTACATTTGGAACTCTCTGCTTCTCCATCACGTACGAGGAAATCGGTGAGCAGAGAACCCCTAGAGAAGCCACTGTCAAGACACTTTAATTACAACGATTAGATGTCTTTTGCAGGCTGCAGGGACAGGATTTAAGGGAAGCCTAGTGACCCAGAGCCTTCCAGCAGATTGTGGCATTTTCTACTCATTACAGTTGGAGCCAGCAGCAACTTCACCTAAAAAACCAACCCCCAATCCCATAACACAACCCCTATTTTTTTCCTTTTGTGGAGGAGTACTCACAACACATTTCAAAACTTAAATGGAGGTTATTTGAAGCAAGACAGACGGACAAGCACTTAAATTTCAAAAGTCAGACCTCTAATTTCCCTAAAAGAGAATGGTTTTTGTTTCAGCTAACAGGTTTCAGTGCTGTTGGCACCAAATTCCCCATAAGGATTCCATTTAATAGAGTGATCAAACATACTTAGAGTGGAAATGTATGGACAAAGTCAGGGACCTTAAAGTCTTATATATATTTTTAAAAATAATTAATAAAAGCTCTGCCTTCACAATGTGGATTCCACGGCTGTTTGACATCACCCACAAACCTTTGTTATGAAGGAGCACTCGCAGAAGTGCCTGCGAGACTACGTGTGAGAAACAAGCAGCAGTAGGATAATATGACAAAAAATGAAGATTATCTTATTTATGAAGATCCAAAAGACTCCAAGACTACCTCCCGGTCTGATCCATGTTTGATGTGGAGAAAATCAAGTCTGTCTAAATACGAGGAAGGATTAAACTGTGATGGGCTAAGCATTAGGATATTAATTCCCCCATGAAAGTGGTGGAGTTATCACCCCAATGGCCAAACACCCCATAGCAGCTTTGTTTCAAAGCTAATTCCCAGTCAAACTGTAAAACCATTAAAAAAAAACCCTTATAAAACTCAATTCTCAGTGACAAAGTCTGACTACCCAGCTCAACTTTTCCTGCCAAAGTAGCAAGAGGCTCAGTTGTCTGCAGAATGCTTTGAAATCCTTGGATTAGTATTAAAAGAAATGCAATTAGCTACCTCCCCAATAAGAAGAAAATTGGTTTTAGTTTGAAGCGTGCGGTAAGTGGAGATGTAGCACGTTGCAGGCAGGGATCGGTATTTCTTGGGGCTTCTAATTGAGCTTGGGGTTGCGAAAACTCTTTGTGAAAATATCAAAAGCTTTTAAAAGGACGGTAAACTCCTCCTAGATTTTAGGCTAATTGATTAAATTAGTGTAAGAGCCACCTCCCAGTAACAACTTCAGATTTTATGAGGTATGAATAACAGTGTCTGAACACAGGCACAGAATGGGATTAACACACGCACATGTTCCCGTTGCTTGGTTTTCAAAGGCTTTTTTGCTTTGTGCTGAAGGAAAGAATCTGCTTCACGAAACAGAGCTGAGACCAATCAGTTCCAGAAGGAAGGATCACTTCAATCCAGAACGCTGGAATCAAAAGTCTTCAAGAACAGCATTCTTTAATGGCAGCAATTAATACATTATGCCTATTCTAGATGAACAAATGAAATACCCCATTACTTAATAAGTCCTGAAAATTTCAAAGTGATTTAAAAATGTAATTCCTCCTGCTTCCTTGCAACTATTTAAGTATCTTCTCAGAGAGAAAGAGATTGAGCAAATTTCAGAGCTGAGCATGAAACTAACCTTAAGGTTAGTTTTAGAAAGGGCTGCCATATGCACTAATTAAACACGGAGAGGCAGGGCGGGGGGGCAGGTGTTATTAGTTATTGCAGCATGTCACAATATTGTTTAACAAGTGCCTTTTCAAGTTTCCTGTGCCTCTGGTGATAGATGCTCATGTCAACAGCCTGAATAGGCTTGCCAGGAGACTGCAAGAAACACATCACAACTTCAGTGAGAAACCACCTTTTGAGAGACCCACAAGAAACGCGGGGTTCTAATCCCTCCTCTTGCATCTTCCCAAGAGCGTGCAGCTGCGTGAGCACATCTTCTGGAGAGCAGAAGCTATAAAACTCTATTCTAGCTACTAATATAGAACCAATTAAATGCACGTAGCTGCTAGCAAAGATCTGACCAACCCAGACATACACGCACAAATGCTTTTAAAAGGCACCAGGCTCTTTTGTAGAAGTTCGAACACACTTTTAATGTCAGACTGGTACCCTAAAGAACATGAGTGAACACTTCACCTTAGAGACCTTCTTACTTCTTGGACCACTGCACCAGGTTATATTCTAAAAAACTCATTAAGATTTATTCTCAGCCACAATCCAGATGCAGTGTCCAACTTTGCATCCACTATCAGTCTTCTCCTCCTATTTCTAGGACAAAATGAATCTCAGCATGTTCTCTCTGTAAATCATCTACAGATAGAGGTGCTTTCAGTTTGGATAAGTACCTATCCTGTAACTCAAAGTGACTGAAACCAATGAGAGCCCTTTATAAGCTCACCTGCTTCTGTAATGACGGCCTGAGCCGAAGAAAAAAAAATAGTGTTAAAATATTTTCTGGAATTCCACTTGGAAATAGAATTCTTGAAGCATTCTGGCCAGATTAACGTAAACCACTACTGCAAATCTGCACAAAGCAAAGCTCAATTCTTACTGTAAGATCAGCTCCAATTGTTAGCATTAAAAATGCAAGCTGTTACACCAAAGCTGCAAGGGGAGCCAGAGATGTCACCCTTATAATCATAACCAGAAGAAGCTGTTAGCTCGGGACAGAAGATGAACGGTGGTCATTACTTCTCAGCCTGGCACCCTTCATTAAAGGAAAAGGATAAAAGCCAGGTGATGCAATATTCACAGAGCTTTCTGGCCTATAAGCTTTGTGATTCTTAATTAAATATTTGGAACTATGCCACTCTCACTGCAGCCGTTAAGAAAAGCCAGGCAATGCAAAAAAGGGGGAAAAGATGGCTCAACAAATAGTTGAGCAATTAGAGTCACTCAACGGTAATCATCCTAATGGCAAGGTATAGAATAAAAACATTAAAAGAGAGAGCGCGTTCAAACTGGCAGCCAAAATACCGAAAACTCATTGTACCATTGCAGTATTACAGCCCCTTCTACTTCAAAATTCATAATATTATAATTACACACAGCTTACATTGTTCAAATATTTTCATTGGTTTTGTCTACAGTCCTCAGAATAAATTAGCTATTTTGGTAGAGAGGGAGTCCTTTTCTTTGCTAAAAACTTGGGCCAAGATTTTGATAGGGAACTAATAACATTGCACGTCCAAAGTCAGACTCAATCCCTCGCAAAACACGAGTGAAAGAGCCTTTCCCAGCTGGCAAAGTCCACCCTCTTTGTACAAGAAGATGATTTTGTTTAAACCAACTCCTTGCATCATCTCTTTTCTGTTGTTATCCGTTCCAAAGATTTTACAACCTTGCAACAATAGACGGCTGAATTTCACTCCATCACAGTCGTTTCTTTTAGAGACCCGACTGCTTTTAATTCTCTAAGGTATAAGCATACTACAGAAAGCCTGAGAGAAATGTGTTAGTCACCCCTTTAACAAGGTAAAAACACCACACTTTAGGCTTCACTGAACGACTGCAAATCACAGCAAAGAAAACGTGCAGAAACACAGTGGTTTCAGTGGTTTCTGGGATAAAACACATCTTGTTCCAGAGACAGGCAGTGGGGACCTGCCTTGCAAAGGTCATCAGATTAACAACCATACGACCATGTTATCCGAAACTGAAGTGCTCTACAGTGCTCTGGAGATGTTTATGCTCTTTCGCATTAGGGAAATACCAAGAACAACTTCCACAGTCATTTACTCAAGATATGACGATTTTAAATAGTCCCAGACTCATTGCTGAGGAGAGTTTAATATCATTAAATTTCTTTTTTTGGCTAGCACTAGAAGGGAGAAGGGATAGCAGTACTCATACAAAGCTCTTATTTACGAAGTAAACCAGTTAATTCCTTGCTTTGGTTATGAACTCACCTATATGAGTCTCCATCTCTGTTGTAGTCACACAATAGATAGTCTTTTCCTACCACCTTATCTCGTGCAATCTTCAACGGCTGGTCAACAGAGGAGAGGAGATCTTCACAGAGGCTTGGGACCTGATGGTTGGAAGGAAAACAACGGGGAGGGAAGAGAAGGTAACAACACGTTAAGGTTAAAAGAGACTGGCATCCCTAAGAACAGATTTCATTATTAATAGCCCACATCTGTCCCAAAGCCAGAAACCCTTTAAAAAAAAAACCCAACAAGCTGCACTTAAGTTACAACACAATCCTATGCTCCCACCTCCAATAATTTCACATTTAATTACCTAACCACTAGTGTGGTCCAGCACACTTAAACATATACAGTCTCCATGTCAGCTTCTTGCCAAAGACGGCCAGTGAAGTGATTGTCGAGGACTGATGAATAAAGGTAAATATTTATAATGGAGTGGAAAGGAGGGAGCTGCTAAAAGAATACACCATCCATACGCTGGAGCATATTTTTCACAAGCTCCCACTCTGGGTAGAGTTTAGAATAGTTTCCAGGCAGCTGGCCAAACATTACCATGTTGGCTAATAAAAATCCGTGTGTGTCTGCGCGCGCACATATAAAATCAAATACATCTCCTCCACAGGTAGCTTTTAATGGATTCATAGCCCCAGCTGTCCCCCCACACACCTCACGTGGGGAAAGACTTCAAGATCTGCTTTTGAGGTGGCAGAGAGGCTTTGATGTGCTGCAGAGAGATGAGCTGAAGGTTTGCAGCCTGAAGGTAGTGTGAATGCAAGCACAAGCAAATCAAGCAAATCCCATCCCTTGGCCTCTTGTTCTGGAGCTGACGGCGGCCCCGTTATCGATATCAATATTCCAACAGAAGGTTGGGAACACAACAGGACATAGAACAGTTCCTAAATCCTTGAATATACTGGTGACAACATGCTAATACAGAAGAGAAAATAAATAACCGATGTAGAACCTCTTCTACATTGTGGAGATGAAAACCTGATTGAGAACATGAAGACAAAAGACAATCCAGAGTAAAATTAATCATGAAGTGATGAATTCACAACTCATAAGAAATGAAAAGGAGAGGGAGGAAGGAATAAAGAAAATATGGAAATGTGCTTTCTTCTCTTCAAGCTGTTGATTCAGGGAACTGGTTGGTGTGATTTCAAAGGAAAGAAGCCTAGAGGAGAGAAAACAAATTAGGGGTGCAACAGCTCCCAAAAGCATAAGTGCAAACTCTTTTAATGCACCAGATGTGATGTAAGAGACCAAACCGAACTGCCTAAAACAAAAACATTCCTAATCCCAAGTACAAGGCAGTACCACACAGAGAATATTAAGTAAGGCAGAGACACATAAGAAACAACACGATCACAAAAGACCAAAAAACCCAGAAAGGCCAAAGCCCAAACCAAGACGTGGCCGGCTAGAGACGCAATACCTAACCCACACAATCACCCCGAGAATACACAGAAGTAAAACACCAAGAAATTGTCGGTAAAGTTACCGACAGCACTGAAATAGCTGCAACGTTAGTTTGAGGTTTTTTATTTTGGTCTATACACAGTGTAAAGTGGTAAGGAGCGATAACAGAAGAGCAGGGCAGGTAAGTACTTCTATAAAGTGTGATGCTTCTCATCAGTGTCCATCATGTGATACTCGGAGACCTGGCAGAAGCAACCTCAAAACCATTTCGCAGTCACTGAGCAAATAAAAGTGGATGGGAGGCAAGCAGCTTTTAGGAAAATCTTTACTTTTTTCTAAAAACAGACAGCCTTAATACTCCCCGGAGCTAATACAAATCAGCAGTGTCGTGGCCCACGTTAAGGGAAATGATGTATCTGTGTTCAGGAGCCCATCTGGTTCCACTTTGTCTCTTCCTTCGCTTCTCCATTAGCTATTAATTTCAGGGTGACTCTTCAGGCGGAGGGCAACCTGAGATGACTGCTTTAATTTCGGATGCACACACAACAAGACCCAAAGCACCTCATCACAAAGAGCTACGCTCCGTGCTGTTCCGAAGAGCCATCAGCTGAATATATTCCTCCTCCTCCTCGGCTGCTCCTTGGCCAGCTGCCCATCAGCAGAGAGATAAGGGTCTAGGAACAGACTCCTCGCTCTGACGTGCGTTTAGAATGAATAATAGTGATGAAACCCCAATTCGGAGAAAAGTGGCGTTTTTCCCAGACTCCGTTTTCCATTTTGTTTCTTTGGGAAAAGCCCTGTGCTATATACGTGGTATGAGAGCACGAGAGGTCTCGCCGTACAATCCTTCAACGGCAAATATACATATAAAGCATTTTCAGAAGAAATCCCAAACTCAAGACAGAGTCAACTCTCCTGCAGAAAAGCTCCTAATAACCATCTGAATTTAAGACCCACACAAATAACTTTTAAATTTAACTTTCTTTTAAAAATAGCACATGCTTAGTATGGTGTTTCCATTTACCGCTCAGTGGGAGAGCACAATCTCTTACTGACTAGAAGGAACTCTTAACACTTTGTTTTTAAGGTGCAATCTCTTTAATTTCCACATAGTAATGGTGAACTAAACGTATCTTTGGATGAGATCTCTTTAAGATCTCTAAAGACTCCCTCCTTATGAGGGAGGGGAGCAATAGGATGAGGGGGAATGGTTTTAAATTGAAAGAGAGGAGATTTAGACTAGATACTAGGAAGAAATTCTTTGCTGTGAGGGTGGTGAGACACTGGAACAGGTTGCCCAGAGAAGCTTCAGATGCCCCATCCCTGGAGGGGTTCAAGGCCAGGTTGGAGGGGGCTTGGAGGGACCTGGTCTGGTGGGAGGTGTCTCTACCCATGACAGGGGGGTTAGAACTCAATGATCTTTAAGGTCCCTTCCGACTCCAACCACTCTATGATTCGGTAACACAGATATTCACGAGCACAGTCACTTTTCCAGTTTCTAAGAGCAGTGGCTGGTCTTACAGCCGTAACAGCGACTGCATTACACCATACACTTACTAGAACATAACACTCCACTATGTTATAATACTCCATTGTAATAGCAGGCTCTATACCCATTGTGTCTTCGGCACAGACACTCTACAGGACCTCAGGCAATATATTATTTTCTCCTTCTTTCAGATGAAAAGAGGGAAGAAATCCCACTCAACTACTTCAGGAGTATTAGAAAATTTCAACAGAGTTTATAAAAAGACCAGAGGTATTCCAGCTGATGGAACTACTCATGTAATTCTAATTATCGGAAAAACATCCAAGTGTGGCACAGTTACCCCAAGAGAACCATTTTTGTATCATTTGTTACATCAACTTTCAACAGCTGCTGTATTTCCCTTCTAAGAATGAATTTACAAGATTTATGCACACTGCTCTTCCTCCTCTACATTCTAAAGCTGCTTACAAGGCAAATGCAGTGATCTGAACAAGGTAATTTGCAGTTTTAAACATTTTAAACAGCTACGTGTTCATGAGACTATTTGATTCCTTCTGAATTTAGGTCCTTTGCATTTCAGAACGTGCAACGATGAGATATTTGGCACAGCCAGGCTAAGCTCCTGCAACATAAGCATCAAGCAATTATTTTAGACTATGCATGTACCTCTCCTTAAATTCTTCCCCACATCAAGTGTTGAACCTTCCTAAAGCATTTAAATTGCTTTTGTGCACATGCAGTCTCTCACAGAATTCAGTTTATATTTAGCAAGAAAACATCCAAAGCTTCTGATCCCAGTTAGAAGACCAACCGATCCTCTGAGTTTTCAGTCTGAAACAGAGGATTTGCATTGTTAACTTTTCTTATCAGCTTGTTCTACGGTAACTGAAAAGCCAAAACACTCTTAGGTACCCGAGTGCATGTCTCCACCACTCATTACATGGGGAACTTTGACTTAAATTAAGAAGTGCAAGAATTAACCCACGTCCCCAGGCCAGATACTGAAATGCCAAAGCAGTGATTTTGTTCAATTCATCACTGCATTACAAATAAGTGTCACTGTGATAAAAACACTGAGGGTACAGGGATTGTTTTATAAGCAAAGACTGGGCTCCCATCTTTATTTTGACACAAGTTTTTCTCACTCTAAGCAGTGGAAGGTGAAATGTAGAATACAATCTTAACCTTGTATCTTTAGCTGACGGCCATCATTAAGTTAATTTGGTCCACAGCATACTCTGGACCGTAACACATCCACGTTGGACAAATAAGCACTAGATCATCTATGATGGTGATGGATATATAGTCATGGAGCGAGACCACCCTCAATGTAAATTAGAGGAGGAAAAGAAAAAAAAAAAGGAGAATCTCTGGGGGTGCGGACTCAGCTGGAAGGGAACAGCAGCATCATTCAGGAGCACAGACCATGCAACAGGGCACCGTGTTTGTGGGAGGGTTTTTTCTCCTCCTAAGGAGGTATACAATGAATGTGTAGTACAGAGGAAAGAAAAACTGAATGAAAAGCGAGTTAAAGCATACTCTCCTGCGCGTTGAACAAGGATTCTCTTGTCTCGTGTAACAGAATTCTCCATCAGAGCAAGCCAGGTATGTGGACAGTGTTTTAATTAAGTCAACCGCTCTGCTATCAGGACAAATAATCACTTGTGCCAAAGCTGAAACCGTACACTTTTCGGAGTAGCTAATCTAATAATCATTCCTTCTTGACTTTTCAGTTAAAGGAACTTATCAACCAAACAATTGTTCTGAATTATTTTTTAAAAAATGATTAAACAAGCATCTAAAAAAGTTTAGAAGAGACAAGAACAGTAGTTCAGCTCTTCATGTCGTACGTAACCTCTCCATCCTTGCTTTGATCACGCTGGCTGAACTGCATCGAATTCTGCATCTTACATACTCAGGACAGGGAATAATTTGGCTGATGAGGGTACTTAAGTTGCACGGTTAAGTTCACTGTTTTCTTCTACAGCCCTGACTAAAAGGAATCATGTTTATAACCAAAACAGAATTACTGTTAGTGTTAAGTTCTGTGCTTGAAAATAGCCTTTTTCCATGTTTATTCAGAGGTCAGCGTGTCCTGACCTCCACAGGAACCTTACGCATTGGAAAACTATGCTAAATGCAGAATAATTAAAGATGAATCACATTTTTCCTTCAAGAATCAGAAGGAAGATGAAGTGACCTCCAAAAGATTAGCAAAGAAGGCACTCAGATCCATTTGTCTTTTGAATTTGTCTCTGTAACATGCAGGTATCTGAATGCACGTATGACTGGAGCAGTTTTTAATTAAAAGCCACATCCAAACAGGAAAGCGACTATCTTAATTGCATGTGAACTCTTAAAACTTGATTTTTCTTTTTTAAGACAACTTGTATCATTACAGAAGTGAACAAAACCACTGCCCCAACCCAAAGAAGAGCCCCATGCAAGCTCCCCGGCGCTCTTGCAAAATAACCAATTTTGGCACACGACCTCCCCCTTCCAGCCCAGATTCTTCCCCTCTGGGCCAGCATCTAATAAAATATTATTATAATTTTTCTGAGTCATTCCACAGCCTCAGAATTTCCTGTTCCTGCAGAACACAGACACGGCCTAACGGATGTTGTGGAAACTCAAGAAGGAAGCCTGGCTCCACTCATCTTGGGCTTAAAACCACTAGTAAAGTCACTCCCACAAATCCACACATTGCTAAACCTTAATTTGATCCATCAGATGTCCAAGGGCCACACATTCTTCAAGCTTTGTTTATTAAATGACGCTTAAATGGACTTTTGTGTTCAAGACCAGATGTAATTGATATTGGAAACAGCTCAGCTTTATTCAAGTATTTGCACGGAATTCCAGCAGGGCAAGAATTAGCAAAAACAAAATTAAAACCAATCAGCTTTTCTGTACGAAGGCAAACGCTAACGAGATTGCAGATCCAAGATCTAGTTAGCGATGTCATAACAGAAACGTTACATTAATTACAGAATTTTTTGATTCAGCTCAAGGAACTACATTTAAAAAAAACCTCTGAACGGTGGCTACCGTTCCTAAACCAGGATCCTTGGCGTTCTTCCTGCGATTTGCTGGAGAAAATAGGGCTTTTGCTAAATTCAGCGTTCTGTAGCTTGCTGGGAAACAAAAGCTGGCCATCTGGCAGGCACAGAGACTGCCCCAGACTTTGACTAGTGACCTGCAGGTGAAGGCTTCTGTATCTCATTACCAGCCACAAGTCCCATGAGCCATCACAGCATATCAGTATCTTGGGAAGCCTTGACTATTTGTGTCAAGAGTCCAGCTGGTGGTGGAGATATCCAGCCACAACTGCAGGATCTGCAGAGGCATTCTCTCCCCAGTGGTGTTTCTGTACCCTAGCTTTCCTCCCCACCCCCCCCCCCCCCGCCTTTAAAAGAGGTTAGATAGTTCTCTAATTAGGATTCAAGCTCATCAAGTGATCTCCCTCCCCTACACTCTCCTTAAACAGTTATTTTAAGCGTCTCTAACACCAGCAATGCACTGGCAGGAGCTTGGAAGAAAAACAAGGCACAGTTTAGGCTTAAAAAGAGCAAGTATGAAGCCAGAAGTTAAATTCATTTTTACAATCTCATGCAAATAAGTGGGGTTGCTAGCTCTAAGCCAAGCAGCACATTAACCATTTACATATATTAATTGCTATCTCCAATTACCATCAAGATATCCAGAGGTAATCTTTTCTAGCTGGAAAAGCTCCTCGCTCACCAAATGGAAAACTGGCTCTCCATGACCATACATTAATTCAGAGCCAGAGCCCCTTTCTTCAGCCAATAATCCCTGCATTACAAACCCGACCGGCTGCTGGTGGCTTAGGTCCCATCGCACAAGGCAACAAATCCAGGAAGAACAGCAGGTCAAAAACTCAGCTCTGAGAGCACGAGGCTGTCAATGCACTTCTGCTTCCACTATTGTCTTTTTAAGTTTTCACTGGGCCTGATCATTTATTTTATTTTTTTTTTAACGTCCTCCACCCTCACTAGATGTTCAGCTGGCCATCTGTGTTCAATTATTTTATCTTTCTCCTCGATGCTGCATACTGCTTAGGCTCTTGGACTCAAAATACAAAAAGCTCCAGTCACATTCTCATGTTCTTTATGGTGTGTGCAGAGCAAGCGATGCAGTTTTCCTGGGGATAAATTCTCTAGCTTCATATATCTTCAGTCACCAAAGGCATGCGAGCAGATTTGAGACTCGCCTGGAAACACCAGCTACATGAAACAAGGGCTTAAGTATTATTCAAATGTTTCAAAATCATAAGTTTATACACTTTTAAATTCATCACTCTGGGACTTTCTAAAAAGTAATACATTCTACCAAAAATACTTAAGCATTCTCTTGTGATGAGAAAGCAAAGACAGTCACCTCCCAGATCTTTAATTGCAAACAGAACCTTGAAAAATAACCAGTGAAGTTACTGACTGCTGTATCTATAAAGAACCCCAGCTTGAATCCTTCCATGGCAGCAATAACTCGATTCTTTATTTCAAGAAAGCTTTCACTTTTGGGAATAAATGGAGTATTATTTGAGTATCAGTCTTACTGGGAAAAGGGAGGCAGAAAGTTGTGGCTGTGAGCGAATCCCACTCTCCTGGCGCGTCTGCTTGTCCATTCTGTGATCCAGTTTTGCAAGGATGATTCTCCATCCCCAGCTCATGCCAGCCATCTGATTTCTCTGAGTCAGCTGGATTTTTCATTTAATTTATATTATATACACACAGGCAAACATCCAAATGAAACACTCAGCAGGAAATTTGTACTTGCAAAGGAACCTGCTTAACTTTTACCAAGACTGAGAGCACATCAACTTCCATACTCCAGTCAAAGCCATCGAGACAGTCCTGTCACAAATCCTCTATTTGTGGCACATGGCCCATGAGCACAATCAATCCAACTCTCATCTTCCACCCTTCCAGAGACGGATCCCTCTAAGACACGTCAGTGAAGCTGTCTTGCAAAAAAACCCCAAAAGGATTCTGGATCCCCAGCTCTCGCTCACCTACCCTGTTACGGGTGCTGCCACCACGTCCCGGGAGAGATCCTCCATGACGACACTACTTGAAAGCTGACGCCTTATAGAATCATAGAGTCACCTTCTGCAGGGTTTCTCTTGGAAAGAAGACAGCTAAAACTACACGGGGACTGACTTACTGTACAAATTCTTTTAAGAGAAAGGAAGCAGGAGGACAATTCCTTTTGGTTGAGCCCCTCAGAAGTGAGCTCTCCCAGCTTCCTTGCTTTGTGCCCTCTGATTTCCATGAGCCAAAACAAGATCTCACTCTTAACTGAAACAAGAAACTTTTCCATCTGGGAAATACCCTTAATATTCTCCTCTCAGCAAGTGACGAGAGCAGATGTGAGTCACAACTGACTTCGACAAGAAGCACAGTTTGTCAACAGCAGCAATTTCTGGACAATGGGAGGCAAGCAGGAAGTGAGACAGTATTTATGCTCCACAATTCAAACCTGAATTAATGTTCCAAGCGCTATCACTTGGCATGTCCTTATGACACATCCATTTAAGAGTAGGGCAATCACCTTTAGGGCTCCTCTATGGAAACTGCATTACAGTTCAGACTTGGCTGACAGGTAGATGCTCCAAGGCTTCAGTTACCCCAGTTTCCAGAGGAGCCACATGGAAAATTATTCTAATTGTCCTTAAAAAGGTGTGTGCCCATACCAAACTCTTTTTGTAGAGATTTAGAAGTCCTCTTGCACATTTTGACAGCCTCTGAGTAGTCTATTTACAAATAGTGACTAATTGAATTCCAACCAGAGCATTCCATGCCAAGGCACATTACCAGCACCACGCACAGCTTCTTTCAGGCAGGACTTCTGGAGTCCTATGATTGACAAGGTCTCTAATGAACTCTAATTGAAGGCTCGGCAGTCTAAAAAAAATGCAACAACAGATGTGGTAAAAGGGCAAACCACAAACTGTTTTGCTAATGAATGAAAAGTGTCTGGTCTGATGAGGGCCAGTGACCCAAAAATTCTGGTCTTCCACCCACCCTTTTACTTCATGTTCAAGTTTGGACCCTCTCCCTTGGCAGCCCAACACTTGGGGGCAGTAATGTACAGGCTGGAACATGTTCCACATCCTCATATTGGCACCAAGAAGCTCTTTTATTAAAAAGCAGCAGCAAGAGCATCACTTTGACAGAGTTAAGATTGAGACCTCAGGGAGGCAACTCATTGTGGTTATCCTTCCCAGCAGGATAGGCCTCGGAAGGAGATGACAGTTTCTTACTATATTAGTTTTGGAAACCTTTTTTGCAAAGACATTTCTAAGTCATCTTCATCTCCTTTCAATGGATCTTAAGCATCAAAACAGAAGCTACACTCATCAGTCTGGAGATCAACTCCTATAGACAGGCTCTGGAAAGCTGAGCTGGGAGATTTCAAGCAATAACCTACACTTCACAACGGAAAATAAAAGCGACGGGGGTCTCTGCTCCAAGTCTCCTCCAGCACAGCAGATGGAATGCAGCAAGGAAACCAAGCACAAAGGAAGCACAAGTCAGGGTGCCATCTTTCTTAATTCTGTCACAAATGTAATGAACCTGCTCATGCTCATCATGCATTTGGAGTCTGACCTTTTACTTCAAGGAGGTTATTGTCCAGTAATGGCGCAGGAAACAGAATAAAAACGTCAGCTGTAAAGGTTTGGATGAAACTTGCCAAAAAAGGTCAAAAAACTATTCACTTGAGTCTGGTTTATGATGTTTTTGGAACTATTACAGGTGGCAGTGGCAGCGTGTGCACTGCTCGTGTCTAACTAGTGTAGACTTCAGCCTAGCGGACGTCAGGCTGAGGGTGAGCTGCAAGAAGAGGTCTACAGATGTCTCAACAATAAAGAAATCACACTGGATTTAACAAATTATTTCATCTCCACCGCAAAGACGGGACTGGAATGACTGGTGTGGGAATCACACAGACCCTCCTTCTAACAAAATGGGTCTGTTTTATGTTACACTTGCAATATGAAAAGAAGCCCAGTGAGTGTGTTGCTGACGGAAAGCATGTAGAGCACTAATGAGCACCATCCAAAAGTAATTCCAACATTTAGAAGTAACCAGCAATTTTCTGAGTCATTAAAAAAACCCTCCTACCAATTATACAGTCAAGCTTACCATCGCTTCCCAAACTCCTCATTGTTTTGAGCCATCCTTGGAGCTACTCAAACCCTGGTATCCCTTCGGTCCTCCAAATTTCATCCAGAAAACTAACCGTGTCACAGCAGATCATATCAATGGGTTAGTTATTCTGTGTCCTACCTCCAGCAACAGCCTCAAAACCCCTGCTTTAAGTTGCCAAGAGCTTGGTGGCGCAGATGTAGCCAATTACTAAATGGTTTCAAGAAAAAGAAATAATTCCTTCCTGTAGGGAATAATAATTTCTTTCCCGACCCACGCAGCTTTCTTACCTGTACCTTGGCTTACGTAACTAAAAGCAGTACTTAATTACAGCTTGATTAATTTAAGTCAGCCACAGCTTTTTGACCCTGGGACTCCTCCCAACTTCGCTAACACCCGCTTCAATAACACTTAGGAACAGAGTTCCCCAACTAAACTTTTAGCTGGTAAGTTTACCTGGTTCTTCTGGACACAAAGGTGACAAACAGCTCGGACACAATTTAAACTATTTAATTAAGATGCGCTAGTTCAAATGGCTGCTATGTGCCTGAACCATCAGGTTTTTACAGTCTCTCGGACAAGGTTTGTCAGCATCATGCATAAAATTCAGACCTGCCACAGAAAAGGGATGTGCTTCTCACTACAGGTAAGAGGGAAGGCTTAATTGAATGGTCTAACAGCCCTGTTCCTGTCCTCTGTCTGTAAACACTTAGAGGCTTAGGTCAGAAATAAGCCATATATTTAGACTGGACAATAGAAACAAGCTCCCCCAGCGCCCCATATAGTAGGTTCTATATAGATTAAATCCGTATTTCAGCAACATTAAGTTACTCCAGAGGCACCTGTGCCACACACTGTATTCAGGGTCAGCTGACACGAGCCTATTACAGCCCAATTGTGCATCACAGGATATGCAACTAAATCCTACGTGACTGGGAATGAGCATATGCATCCCTTTTAAATTAGTTTTCTTCACTAGCGGTTTATAGAAGGAAACCAATTCTTTTAGGAAAAAAAGGAAAACATGTATTGGGCACAAGATGGTTGGCCAGGAATTTTTTTGGATACTCACTGGACTGCAGAGTACCTGATATGGCATAAATTATAAATAGATTTGGGTATTGTCCAGAACCCTGGTGTTCTGACATATTCTGTCTCAGTAACGTCTTTGAAGCATGTGCCAAAGCATCCACTGCACCCACCTGACTGTAGGTGTCAACCTACAGTCCTTATCAGGAGACAATACACACGTACAAGGGCATACAGCGACCTCGTATAAACTGTTCCAAATTGCTTTTGCTAAACAGCAGCCTCCAAGCCAGTGATGATTTCATCAAGCAAGTTGCTAATGAGCCTTCACCCAAAAGCACATACACATACACAGTACTACCCATTGGCTTGCCCAAAGTAAACATGTAGATTCCTGACATTGTTGGGGCAATTGTTGTATTCTTCAACCTTGCCAAAAGACAAGGAAACAAATCACCACCCTCCTGAGATGCTTCAGAAAACATTCTTACATACCAGATCATCACACCCAGGACTTAGCCATTATTACTTGGTTCGATACTCACCAAGTCAATGAGGTCACTGAGATTCTTCTCTATCTGCTGTGGAGGCAGACGCCTCATCAAATCCAAGGCACAATCCAGCTGCTGGTCACTCTGCAGAAACAAGAACATCCCATCATCACCACGTGCACAGGTAATAATACATCACATTCACACCAACTGCAGTGCTTCCTGAGTCTGACAGTAGAGATACAGTTTCCAGTTCTAAGCAGCAGCATGTTTTATATTAATACAAATAGATTCAATAAAGTTCAGTACCATTCGATCACAGATTATTGACCTGGTATTGCAAATGTTCTAGACTATGGAGTTAAGAGCGCAGTTTAACAGATGTCGTGCCACCAATTTCACTGTTGAGGGAAAGGAGTCCAGTCTCCCTACCTCACCAAAACCTGTTTCCAACGCTCGTGCAAATGTTTAATGCATTGTTTTTCCACCCTACCTCAGTAATAGTCTGGGTTAGGGAACTGAAAGTTCCTTTTCCCGAAGCAGTTTTAACACTTCCTCATTTGTATTACGCCGTTCAGCTTGAGAAAACCAGCATCCAAGTATCCAACCAGCATACAACAAATTCTGTTCCAGCAGTGTTCTCCTTCCCACCTTCAGCTTTATCAAAAAACCCAAATGAAACATGCACACAAGGTATGATCCATTATTTCCTCCTTGCTACAAAACACACACCAAAAGCTGCCTGTACCTGAGAAATCAGGGACTTTACTTATTTCAAGACATCACAGCAATGTACTCTAAAGAGCTTTGTGCAGCTGGTCTCCCATCCAATTCTGACACAAAATGAAACCCTTAAAACTTGAATTCAGAGTCAGAAAATGTGCAACAGCCATTACCACAGGGACTTGATGACCTGAACCATCCTGACGTAACTTTTAGCTCTCTTTCTCACCAACAGATACAAACAGACACGTTCCTGCAAGCCTAACAGTACCCAAAACCCACACAAGCTCCTTTGACCAGCAGGTCAGCGGGCAGCCAAAGCATCGCCAGTTTGGTCTCGGTGCTTCTTCCCCTCCCTTTTCCTTTGAGATTTCCAGCCACCCAGATAGAACGAGCTTTGCTTTAATTTCTCCCTCCTGCATCCTGCCAAGCTCCAAAAGTTTTATTTAAGAAAGGCTTCAAAACTAAAGCGGTTACATGGTCACATTATTCAAATAGGAGCCCCCAGGTCACGGAGAAACAGGAAGCAAAGTTTCCTGCAATTAAACTATACCCTGGCAATGAGGAAAGGAGGGAGCCCTCCCTTAAGCAGGCATCCATAATAAAAGCTGTTCTTAAAAGGTGCTACCCATTCACTATCAAAAGATAAATATTTTACAGCCAGCAAGTCAGACAGCCTGGTCTGGGGAGATTATTCATTTATTTCTCTTCCAGTTCAGGTTATAGGACATAATCTTTGCAATATATTCCAGCTCTACAGCTAGGCACCGACTCCCAAATATCTGCAAGAGTCTCCTGAAGATCTGAGTCTTCAACCTCAAAAGCAGGATGCGCTGACACCAAAAATTGACGTTTAGGACAGTCACCTGTTGTCACTGAAGAAAGACGCATTCAAGTAACGCACCCCCCCGTACTCTTTAAATACTTGGATAACATGAGAAGCAAATCTGGAGTGAAGTTATTTGTGTTGGAAAGTGACCCCAAATTGATCACTGGCCTGACTCATGGAAACAAAGTCTTACTTATCATCATTAGATGTTCAGGGGAAGCCAGAACTACTCACTTTTTGCTACTAACCTCTCAGGCCCCAGAGAAAGAGACTATTTAGATGGCCCACGGCTGCCCAGCTCCAGCAGCCGAGCTCAGGCAGGGGATCTCTCTCACCAAGTATTGTCTTTACCTCCCGCTATCTCTTATGTCGAGGCAGGAAAGCTGGCACGTGGTCACAGGGTCACGCTCCCCGCTTTGGGATCGTGGGAACACTTACGGAAGTGCTCCGTCCTCCTCTGCCAGCTGGAATTGTTTAGTAGACAAAAAAGCCCGGGGAAAGATGATGTTAAAAACCACCACTAAAGCTGCAACCCAAAATAAGTGTTTTATAGCATGACAA
The DNA here is from genome assembly GCA_028565335.1 of Limnodromus scolopaceus. Taxonomy (NCBI): domain Eukaryota; kingdom Metazoa; phylum Chordata; class Aves; order Charadriiformes; family Scolopacidae; genus Limnodromus; species Limnodromus scolopaceus. The sequence continues at coordinate 7,016,848 of JAOXNO010000009.1, read as the reverse complement.
TTTTGAAATAAACTACTCTGGATGAAGGAATATCTACTTTTGCAGAGTTTTATGGCTTAACCAAAAGAACTTGGATTGACCATTTTTATAACAACATATTCATTAAGACTACTTAAGGCAGAGATTCTTAAAGGGGTTCAGACACGACTGTGTGCAATGGAAAACCAAAGACATCTAAGCACATACTAAAAGTACTTTTTTCTGGTATGAAAGAGGTAAAAGAAAGGCTGAGCATTAGGACTCTTCAGCTTTCTTGCAGAGCAATTAAATAACTAAATGCCTTGCCAGAAGATCTCTTAAAGCACTGAAATCAAGAGAGGTTCTGCTGTATTTCTGTCCCTGAATCTGTGGTTATAGTTACTTTAATCCAGCATAAATCTGTGCTGCTGGCACAGTCAAAAGGGCAACACAAAGCACAGAGATTACAGAGCAAAGTGGTACCTTGTGGTATCGGATACACCTGCTATGTCCTAGTTCAGAATCGACTGGGTAATTCTACCAGTACCTTTTGTTTCTGGTTCTTTCACTGTAGGTGAAGTGAGGTTTTAAAAACCAAGTCTGTGGTCAAAGACATCCTTTGGTGTCACACCTCCGCCCCGGCCAGAGAATCGAGAGTAGCTGTAGGTGCTTACATACAAAGAGAAGGTGCCAAAACCACTCTTTAACCTCTCTACATTCCTAACTTCACCTGTTCTGGACTTCCATTTCCTTAATTCTCTCGTAAAATTGCATACTGAAGACACAGTTTCTTAACAGACCTCCAGACAAAACATTTTTACGGAATTCTTGCCTTTAGAGATGAAGAGGCTTATAAAGCCCTGCTCACTGAGAGGGCGATTAGACAGGCTGTCTCCCAGCCTGGGCTGCTCTCGAAGCCAAGCTCTTTGAGGTTGCGGGACTTAATGAGCTTAGTGTTTACTTGATATGAGGCCGTTTTCCACCATTCCTCTGTTTCATCCAGCCCAGAGCTCCTGTGGAGGAGTAGGGAGTTCAGACAGAAATTCTAAATGAAGTTTTATTACAGCTGAAGTCACTGAAGGATTTAGAGATCATAGGAATCTCAAAGACTGAAAATATTAGCTTAGATGAAAGCTCCTTAATAAGTTTCCTCTAAAGATGTTTGGCTATCTAGAATCTCCACTTAAGCATCTGCTATAGTCTTCCCATGATACTACCACGAGGAAAAAAGTTATGAATATGTCTCTAGGAGTAGTTATGTTGCTTTAGCTCCCTTTGCCTGCATCTGCTCTTCTCTTCAATCTCCCCTGTCGTACTTATTTCCAAAAGAGAAACTCTGTCAGAACTGCCACAGCCCTCTGGTCATCTAGGTCACTATGTGTTGAGGCTCAAATAAAAACAAATAGCACTGAAAAAAAAAATAAATCAGTGGTATAAACGTGCAGTTGCACAGAGGCCTGGTTGTATATTTTAATTCCATTCCCACTGTAAGCAATACTGTTCAAAGGCTGAGAATGGGCAGATGTCCTTCAATGCAGAACACACGAGTAAGAAAAACCCAGGAAGTTTTTACTACAGGTATGCAAACTGCAAAAATTAAAACAGGCAAAACGTTCAACTTCCTTTTGGCTCCCACTTCTCATGTCCCCAAAAGCACGTGGCTCCTTAGGATGAGGGGACAGGGCTCAGGAATAGCCAGCGTTGGTTAATGGTCCCGCCAGGGTACTGCACACTGATAACATCACACAACAGGAGCTGACCCAAGACTATGCAAACCAGCAAGGAAATTATATCTCAAACAGCTGGTACAGTTCGTGGCACCCAAATATGCTCTGCCAGACAAGGTAATAAACCGTACCACGTCTGCTTTATACTTTGTACAGAACTGTCACCTGATAAACGAGGCTATTACAAGCCAAGATAGGTACCCAAAGCCTTTCAAACATCGGTGTCACCAGCAGAACCGGTAACACCTCACAGAAGCTGTGCTGGTTTTTTTTCAATCGACACCACCAAACTGATGAGTTATACCATTTAAAAAGAAGTGCAAGATACTTGTAGGTATCTTTACACATGCAGTTCACTATATACACTTACAGAAACTCGCAGGCTTCATTCACAACTTTTGACAACTCCCTGTTGCAAGTTACCTGAGATTGAACCTATGCTCTGGGTTTTAAGAGGGTTTACATGAACCTGCAGCTCTCCCCGTTTCAAAGGCTAAGCCATTCCACTTGAAAGGAGGTAAGAGATTCCATTTCAAGCTCCCAGCCCTATAGTCAGCAGGAATTTGCTTCTTGTTTATCACAAACATCTGCAGATTTAATTCTCTGGCCTTCACAGCTTTGTTCCAATAGCTCCTGCTCATTTGACTATGTTATTGCTGAGCAGAAACAGAGTTGGGCAGTTTCTTCAAAAAGAAAACCAGGCAGGTTTCACTTCTCTATTGTATTTCTGTATTAACATACTCAGAGCTAACTCCCCAACCAAAAGAAACCAGCTGAGGGAGTTCAGTGCTGCTGCAGCGGCGGCTTCACCCTGTTTTAGCCCTTTCTGGGAAATACGCCACTTGGGCCACCAAATCTTTCCCGCAAATGTAACACTTCTACTCACAGAATCACAGAATGCTATGGGGCTGGAAGGGACCTCTGGAGATCACCCAGTCCAACCCCCTGCCAAAGCAGGTCCACCCAGAGCAGGTCCCACAGGAACATGTCCAGGTGGGTTTTGAATGTC
>JAOXNO010000009.1:6966534-6997743 GCA_028565335.1 Limnodromus scolopaceus | reverse complement strand
TCCCTGTCCTTCTGGAACTGGGGAGCCCAGAATTGGACACAGTGCTCCAGATGGGGCCTCCCCAGGGCAGAGCAGAGTAGTATATTCTAAACTTCATTATTTTTGTCACAAAGCTCATGCAGAGTATTCGAGTGCTCTACTGTTATAGCAATGAACAGAAACAGTTTCTAGCTGCTGGCTGAAGCAGCAGACCAAAAGCAGCGTTACGCAGACCAGTATATTTTAAACAATTTGGGATCCAAATGAAGGTTGAGGCCAAGAGGATGTTTTTCTTAGCGGAAGAAATACAAGCATCCTGGATTTTGTTTTCCTGCTAATAGGTATAAAGGAGAATAAACAGCTGCTTTTTGTTTTCCCAAAAATATTTGCATTAAGATCATCTGCAGATTCCTTTTGAAATTGATGTAACATCTTTTCAAATGAGGACCAGCTGCTTGTTTTGCTTGTTTATAGCAGGACATGCTTAAGGGAATATTTTTGTTGTTGTTGTTTATTTATTAAGATGTAGGACCAGCCTCTCCCTGATAGCTCCTCGCTGCAAATCGCAGCCTATCTCAGCAGGCAGAATTCTCCGCGTACCTAACTACAGTTGTAGCCATCCTGCCTTCTGCTGTGATTCGTGGAGGGGTTGACACCAAATACAGCTAATTTAGGGATATCTGAAAAATCTTAGTGCTGTGAGGTGCCGTTACCTGAGCATTTCCCACACCTCCTGGCACAGAATCACCCACCTAAATAGAAAAGAGGGTGCTCAAAGGGCTTCGTGTCAGGATTAGGCATCTTTAAAATCAGGGTCTATAAACAAAGGAAGCAAACGATGATGTCAGTTGACGGTTTAACAGCCCTACAACATCAGATTCATGTGCAATTAATAACAAGGCTTTTGATCTTGCAATCAGCAATTATAAAATACATGTGCTTTCCCTGTACACTTGATTACACTCAAGGAAGCAAAAGAATAAATACTTATTAGCATTACAAAGTACTTTTCACATTTAGCCAGAACTTTGTAAAGCATTTGTGGTCCAACACGATGTGGTTTTTATTTAATCCTCCTGCATGCATGGCAAAATGCTATTTATTTTGTTTATTCCAGTGTTTAGCCAGGACCAAGGGTGACTGTGAGAACATAATTAGAAACAACGATCTAGGGAAAAAAAAAAAACTTTCATGCTTCACTGAATATTCATTTTTCTGTTAAAGAAAAAAAGACATATTGAGCTTTTTTAGGTCAGAATGCCCATTTCTTTCATGTCAAGCTTGTGGCACTTGAAAGATACGTAAACTTTTATTAGGGGCTCTCATAAATTGAATTTACTGCTGCACGCGTCTTGCAGCAATGGTAAAGTTTAGCTTGCTGGGTTTTATTAGTCAGAGTCAGTAAAGCAGCAGCATCTCTTGATTTGAGGCAGAAAACCAAGAGTTCCTTGGAAAGTAATGTAGGAAAAAGGTACCTACAACACTACCCAGCGTCTTGGAATTCCGTATTCAAGCCACAGATAGTTCTCACTATGGAGATTTTTGTACACACTGTCAAAATAGCACACAAACAATAAAAAAAGCCTCCCTCCCATTCCAAAGCAACTTTGTTGAGAGTACTCTCAGAATATAAAGATTTTAAGAGTTTCCCCATTCTCTGCAGGAACTGGTGAGTAAATCAAAATACCATGTTTAATGAAAAACAACATATTGCCCGTTTAGTGTGAGGTTTGAGGCACCACCCCCCCGCAAGAATGCTAAAACCAGGCTTTTTTCCACTTCATCAGCACCCAAGCAGATCTGCTCACTTGATGCATGTAAAAGGCAATAAACCTAGCGGCCTAAGATGTCCACGTACTGGCCAAAAATGAGACATTCTACTACCAGGGCAGCACTGTCACAGTAAAGGCAGAGAAATAAGAAGTTAAACGTCACTCAAGCACACATATTGCTAAAGGCACATGGTTTTTCTGGCTTTGACCATTTTCTTACAATTGTTTTGCCTAAATAGGTACGACCAAGTCATGTCCCATATCCCTCTTTCACAGACTGAGGGCAGACTTAGCCACTCGGCTGAAGCCAAGATGCACAGAGGGGGGATTTAGGGTTAAAAAGTCACATCTCTGCAATCTGGGTCCGCATCTCAGACATAAAAGAATGTTTATATTTTATTTTTTCACATATAAAGTAACATCCTCATCCACTAATAACAATTGCTTTATTTCCGTCCAAAAGTACCGGCCCACTGAGAATACTTTGCCTGGACATGCCTTGGAGTGAAAACAGCGTGGCTGCAAACAACATGTCCCACAGATTTCCATCCAACTGTATTCCACCAGACATTTAATACAAGATGTACAAATCCTTACCGAGATATATCTGAAATCCCACCTCAAGAAACCCAGCAATGCTTGTTCAGAACAGGACTATGAGGCATTTTTTTAAAATATCAGTCCAGAACAGTGGGCAGCAGGACTGCTGGGATTGCTGGTTTTCTAGCGTGTTCCCCTTAGTTGCATGTCCAGGGATGCTGTTTATTTCTGTGCTTGCAACTGCTTTTTTAACTTTATGTTTTCAGCACAGAAAGCTTGATAGACAGGAGCCTTCAGAAATGTCTTTAGCCTGGGCAAAGAGAGTATTGAGAACATTCTTGTCAAACTCGGTCATTAACTGTAGTAATAATGTCTGCAGCCTGTCATTAAAAAAGAATCAAGGAGAAGCTGATTAAACGCACCAGAAAGAAACAAAACTTTCCATTCCCTTACTTTTTCCTTGACACATTGCACTTCATTTCAAGCTTGCTAATATACCAGCCAAAAGAATTGCAAGGGCCTGGATTCTTTCTTAATACAATAGTCACGGTTCACTAGTTAGAATCTGTATAGAATTAGCCAGTGACATGGACGAATGGAAAAACATACTTAAAGAGCTGAAAAATAGCACTCTTTCACAGGCTTATTCATTAGAAAACCTCTATCGATACAGGGCATGAGTGCTTTTCCTATTTCTACTGCTAAACTAAAAAATGATCACAAAATAGTACAAATCAAATAAAGATGAGAAATGTCATCGCGGTGCTTGTGCCTGTAACAGAGGAGTTAGCAAAAACTCAGATCAGTCTTTCCACGCCAAGTGCTTTCCCCCAGAGATTTTTTGGGAGCAAGCTTCATATTCACAAAAGCAGCTTAAAGCAGAATTAGCACAACGAGTGGTGACGCATCTCGGGGTGTTTTGTTTGTTTGTTTGTTTTTGTTTTTTTTCCAAAGTTCCACTTCAATCAGCCATACCTGAGGACTGGAACCAGCAGCACCACGCTACCAAATAGAGCATTACATCAGCTTGGCAAAACCGCCATGAAAATACATTAGCCCAGGCACAAAATGGACTTGCTTATTAACGTGAATGCGATCGCCGTGAAAAGCCTGAATGATATTTCACTCCCCATCCCGAGCTGCCTCTCCTAATGCAAGTCTACCTCGGCCTTTAGACTATTGTTCATCCCCACAGTATCCGACTGCCTTCCCCATAAAATCAATAGGAATAGCAAAGTAGACTTAATGGAGTCTCTGGCACTTTTCCCATTTGAGGGCAAAGTCCAGCTGGGGAGGGGTTTCTTTCTCCTCAGACTTTGGACTCTTTTTTTTGTTGTTGTTGCTTGGATAGCAAGAAGGCTTTGAAAGAGGAAAAACAAGCATCGGTATCTGCTGGTGAATGCGGCTTGTATCTGTGAGGGGGAAAAAAAAACCAAAACAACTGGAGCAGAGACTGAGAGTTGAAGTTTCCAGCCCAGGTGTGATTCTCTCTGTGACATGAAAGAAGGTTTCTGGAAGCACAAACAGCAAAGTGGGGGCCCGCAACCAAGGCTGTGTCAACCGTTTCTCAAGCAGCAAACTCCTACACTGCTGTCTTCCTATGCAGATCACTGCTACTCTTGGCAGGAAAAAAAAATAATAAGTGCGCATGTGGGAGGCGATTCGTGTTATTTAAAACTATGGGAGAACTTACATGTGTATTCTTTGGAAAAGAGGAGAGATTAGTATCCAGTGGGGAACTGACAGGAGGGGTGTTACAGGGTTCTTTGAAAAAACAGGGTAAGAGGCGATACACTTGTCCTGGGGAAGGATCAAGGTTTAAAAGAAACTTGACTGGAAGTTTTAAAACAAAAATGATTGGGATGAGGGTGAACCATCCTATATTGCACTATGGAACAGATTGGGCTAGCAGTTAAAAGAAAATAAAGTCTTTTATGATGAAAAGGGCCTTAAAATTCTGGCTCGTGCAGCCCCAGAGCAGATGCATGCATGGATGTACCCTCTACAAACCCTCCACGTGGCTCCTTTCACTAAGCACCACCAAAATAGCATTTTTGAAGAACAGCAGTGGTACTAATTCATCTTAGATTCCCAATTTTACTTGTTTCTTTGATGGCCATCTGTTGAAAAACTAACCAGCAGCATATTTAAAAGAACGCCTAACTTTTAGGCCGTGAGTAGTCTTACTAATTTAATAGATTTTCATTTAATTAAGGAAACTGGCGATACAAAGTCTGAACCTACTACAAGTTGACTTCCATCAGAGAAAGGCAGGGATTTCTGAAGCCTCCTGGCTTCGTTTCAGCCTCCTCTGTTTTTTTCAGATATTTGTTTACTGGAAAGAAAGGAGAAGAGCACGTGAGGGGAGAAGGGAGGGAAAGAACCCTGTGACAGTGCATGCTGGGCTGTAGAATGCAAAAAAAGGTTTTTCAAAACCACATGTTCTAAACATCACCTTGGAGTCATACAATAATAAATACTCAATATTACACCAAGAGGGTCTAATTGCCAAGTAACTATAGCAATGGAGAGAAAAGGCTGTCTTTGGACTCATTCCCTCCTGTCCTAATTTTTCCCTGCGGTAGGGAAGGGGTACAGAGACTGTGCTCTAGATCCTTAAACGTTTTCCAGAGCCCCCTCCAATCACTGACTCCAGGATTTAAAAGAAGCAGACTGATTTCTCAGAAAGAAGCTGGACATTCAAACCAATCACAATGAACTGTTCCATCTCCTTAGAAAGGGTTTAATGCACCGCGCTGCTGACGCGAGGGTGTCAAAATACATTCAGACTCATTACACAGCGACGCGAGCCTTTATGAAGCACCTTACAGCCCGAGAGCTCACCACCGCTTCCTTCATCCCCGAAGAAACAGCGCTTTCCAGCGAGCTGAACAGCCTGAAAATGAGTAAGTGTGAAGTGAGACTACACATTGGCCCGCGCCGGGTATTTGTTTTTGCCAAAGAGAAGACCACATTTCTGGGTTGTTTTTAAACACCGATTTCTGGAATTTAATTTTCAGGGGGAAAAAAAATAATGTAAAGAATTATCTGGAGGCTTCATCTTTCTCCTCCTGATGTTTTCCAGAGCTGTTTGGAAATGGGAGGGTGGAGCTGGCACATTGGGACGTACCACTGGGTCAGTGGTTTCAGGAAACGCTTCTTTATCCAGTCAGGGGAAAAACTGCTTGATCCTATTGGTATTTTTATAAGTAATTTGCTGCATGGTTCTATTTGTGATACTGACTATGCAGCAATACAGAATGATTTGAGTAAATCACAGGGGCAAAAGGAGAAAAAGAGATTCCCTTTAGAGAAGAACAAGAGCTGCCTTCTGCAGGGAAACCTCTTGAACCTGCAAGGGCTTAGTTTAACCATGTGCCTTCCAAAATAGCTTTTTTAAAGCCATTTAGATTTTTTAATTAAGCAAAAATAATAAGCAATTGTGATTGTTTAGCAATACATGAAGGACTTGAACTAAACCAAATAGAGGAAAAACCTTCCATCATTGCTCTAGATTAAAACTAGCTATACTTAAGACAAGTGAAAGACCACAAACAATAACAACTTCAAAGATTTTTGCCAACTTTAGTGAGTTATGACTTCTATTTGTTGCTTTAGTATTTGACTTGTGAAAGAACTTTCAATTTTATAAAACAGCATAGCCTCCTCCTCCTAACTTGATAAATGAAACTGTCAGAACTTGAAGAAATCAAAACAAGTAATCACAGCTAAAAACTGCCTTACCAAGTGTGACGAGGAACATTATTACCTAAAAAACACCCTGTATTTTTTCACAAGGCTTCTGGAGAACGACTTCCAGAAAGCCCACACAACATTTGCGATACAAAGTTCAGTACAGTAAGTTCAAAACTCTTCACACTTACATTCCTGGTTCCACAAGGCTGCAGCACGCTTGTGCCAAAGACCTCCAAATCACTGAGAACCCTTCCCACAACTGTTTACTCTAATATTAGCATCCAAATGTATGAAATACCTTCTTAACTATAACATGCTTTTCTTCCTAACATTACTTGGCTCCTTTCCCCAACTAAGCAAAGTGTGGGGCCTACATTGTGCTTAAGTAAGAGGCGATCCTTGGGACATCGACAAGGATTGGCAACAGCTGGTTTTTTTTTTCACACACCTGTACCTCATTTCACACCCTGAAGAGGCGTTGAAGACAACCAGCAAAGATATAGGAGCTGTGTAGGTCACAGCACCTCTGTGAGCCTTGGTGGGGGAAAATCTACCTGGGAATGCACGTCCAGCAGGATATACTCAACCCTTCAGAGAGAGAGATGGGACCCTGCAGCAGAGATCGGCTCTTACCAAGGATGAGGTGAGAGCCCTCAGGGGAGCAGGTCGACAAGGCTGGGCCCAAGCCAGGGGCCTCTGAGATGATGGGGATCCTGCCTTGAAGTGGGAGATGTGAGGCCTCATAAATACACAGTGGGGCCCTGTCTGAAGAGATGGGGCCCAGGAAGGGCTAGGGCTGTGGTGGCCCTGGGCCTACGGGGAAAAACGGGCTTTTGGGCCGGGCCCAAGGTCGAGCGCGGCCGCCATCGCGCCGTCCCGGCGGTAACCTTGACAACGGCGGCCGGGACGGGGAGCGTGTCCGTGGGGAAATCTCGCGAGATCTGGCCCTCCGCCGCTTGCCCGCACCGGCAGATCTCGCGAGAGTTGCGCGGGGGGAGGAGGCGAGGGCACGGCCTGAGGTGGGAGGGGATGGCCAAGATGGCGTCGGAGGGCGAGCTGGGCAGGAAGTGGGACCGGTGTATGGCGGACTCCGCCGTCAAGCTAGGTAAGGGCGGGGAGGGCAGGGCGGAGGGGGAGGACCTGGGGAGGAGCGGGGCCGGCCGGCCGGGCGCCCGGGGACTGGGAGGGCCGCCGCTTGCCCGCCCCGGCGGCGCGGCCGGGCCCGGTGAGGAAGGGCCCTGTGAGGCCCGGTGCCCTCCGCCGCTCCGGGCCTGACCTTGCTCGGTGGCGGCCTCGCGGCTCTGTGCGCCCGGGCGGGGTGTCCTGCGGTTCCTCTCCCAGCGCAGGGCAGCGCTGCCCCCGGGGACTGGGGACCGGCGCGGCGGGAGGGAGCCGGGCGGCCCCGGGCCTGACAAGGTGACCTTGGCCGCGGGCACGGACCCCCGCTGGGCACGCTGCCACGGTCGCCCCGGGGCTCTTCTCCCCGGCCCAGCCCCGGCTTACCCGCGATCCGGTAGTGGAGGGTCGGTTTTGATCTCTGCTTACTCCCTGTGTTGAAAATGAGAGGTTTCCCTCAGAAATCTCCCTCTGTAGTGAGCTCCGCAGCCGGCCGGCTGCCTCCTGTCCTGAATGAATGGGCCCCGGGTAGGTATAACCGGGTCCTTAAGTGCCACGACCTTGCCCGCCTTTAGTTTCGCTATGACGACGGCGGCTTGGTTTTCGAAATCTGTTTCTGCTGATCTGTTCACATCGCTCAGTGGACGAGGTGGGCTGTGTTTATTAAAAGCAGTGCGCAGCGTGACACGCTGATAGCTTTGGCATGTGTTGCTTAGTACAGTGTGCGCAGTTTGACATTGAGAAGCTTTCCATCCGGTGTCCCAGCCCTGCAGAAGTTGTGCCTTTTCTTTACGTAGGGGAGCAGTTCTGTTGTTTTTCTTTGGTGCTTATTTGTCCTTAAGGTTAGGATTATGCACAGGCCTGCAGTGTTTCAGATTTACAACAAACCATGCGTAACGGTTCACTTACAACTGTGAGTTTGATGAGTGATGGTAACTGTGTACGCGCAGTTCAGTGCTCTTCATGTGACAGGCTGGCAAACGGACTAGCAGAAGATGTGGCTTTATGAAATGTGTATGCACAAGCAAATGTTTAAATGCAGTGTATAGAGCAAGAAGTAAAGTATCTGACACGAAAGGTATGCGTTCCATGTTGGTGCAGAAGGCTCTTTTAGACCCATCAATAATATCTGAGAAATGCGAATGTTTATTTCTTGTTGCTGTAGTGGCCTTATTCTTGAAAGCTGATGAGGAACTCGGGGTTTTAGTTGCCTAATACTTTTCCATTAGAGAAGATGTTTAATAATTTTAAGTAAACTGAAACTTCCATTGTTTATAACAGGCCTTTGAAAAGTGTCAAGTGCTCCAGAGCAATGTTTTGCCTTATGAAATTCTATTCAGGTTTGTCTGACAAACATATTCAGATATGTTTATGTTTCCATAGCATTGGTTGCTTTATCATAAAATATTAAGTATGCCAAATTATAAACAAGAACTTGTTCCATGCTGCAGCTGTACATGTACATGGAGGAACCCTGTACATGGAAAGTCTTTCCGGGAGGCTGAAAGAAGTGGATACGGGGCTGATTTCAATGCAGCATGTCTCTTCAGCGGGTCTTTTGTTTTAATTTGGTGTTTTCTTCCATCCTAAAGTAGCAAAAGAAGAAAGAAAATCCACTTAGACTTTCTGCACTAGTGCTGTAGACCAAGGATTCCCAGTGTTAGCTTCATTGTGGTATTGAGTAGAGGTCTCAGTAAAATTAGTGTTTTTCATTAGATTGCCCAAAAAGGGCATATGGGCTGCAGCTCTATAATTTTATCCATAGCACTAAGCCCAGTGTGGCGGCCTCAAACACGTGTTTCTCTTCATGTGTGATAGCATTTTTCTGTTTTCTGTGCTTTTCCGACTGATCCAGCAACTGAAGCGTCTGTGCTGACAACCTCCTCCATGGTATTAACAACAAATGGCTCGGTATGAACTTTGGAAGTCAGAACAACACAGAAGTTGCTTCATACTCCAGTAGTTTGTGACTGAAGATGATGATGGCCTTTAAATGTTAAGTGAGTCGGTGCCCTAGCTATGCAAACTGTTAACTGAGTGCTGACAGCACCAACTCTCAGACTGTCTCAGTGGAAATGACTTTCAAAACATGCGTGGTTGTGATGATCGTTTTTGTGACGTTACTGCAAAGTTTGCTGGAGTTTCCAATAAACTATCAAGGGTGACTGCAAACTGGAAGGAAAGAAAGAAAGAAAATAAACTTAAGAATTTTGTTGCTTGTCACGTGGGATATAGAAGTTTACCAAATCCTCACTTTTTTGTTGGACTTTTCCTTTTAGTGGCTGCAGTTTCCTTCCTGTACGTCCTTTGCATCGTTCCTGAGCACTATTGCAAGAGAGATCTTTCTAGCCAATTGCTGGGCAAAAACATTGTGATTAGCCATGTGTTTTCCCATTCCAGACCCTATAAATAAAGGAGAGCACTGAATTTCTGAAGTCTTGCAGGCTTGACAGTTTTCCAATGTCTGTGAGAACGATAGAGACAAATTATTCCTGTGGATTAATTTGAAGGCTGGAGGGACATGGGAAACAAGAGAGTGAGAAGGGGAGGTAGCAGCTATCAGGATGTCTTTATTAGCAGTAGTATTTAATAGTATTAATAGTACTAAATAATACCTGGGGGCTATGCAGCATGTCCTGTCTTGTATCAATCTGTCAGGTTTTCCACTACAGTTGCTTCAGCCAGTTTTTATAGTTGACTGTGTTGGTTGTAGTTATGCTGTACTGTTTTAGTTGGAGATCAAGCTCCTGGAAGAAACTTGATGTCCTGCCACTAAAAATACATATTTGTCTTATGTTACGTCTTTTGAAATGCTGTATTATATTTTTGACGTTCTGGTCACTACCTGTGTGCATCTTGTAATTTAGTGTTAAAATTCTTTCCTTTTTCCTGTTAGTTCAAAACAGAGTATATTTTCAGGTGTTGTTAAGGCCGTTTTTAATTTCAAAGAGTTAAGTACTGTAAACTTTATGCTTGCACAAAAGATCAAAACCTTGTTAATTAGAGTTTATTTGCTCACCTCCTTTTTCTGCTAATGATGAGGATGGGTCTAGATATTTTTATTCCCCTTCCCTTTTGAAGTCTAGCTGTAGCCACAGTGGTTTGTGTGCAATGGGCTGGTTTGTGCTTTCCTGGTTGACTGGGAGGTTTCTCTGGTGGGTGATCCAGATCATACTGACTCCAGCTTCACAACGTTCTTAAGACTTTTCACTCCTACATTCATTTAAATAATTTAACTTTCTGTTCCATTTTTCCTCCTGATACTGATTTTTCTCGCCCATGAGAAAAGTTGCTTGTTTCATGTGGGGAAGGAGAATTGAACTACAACGGCTTTCTTTTTCTTCCCAGCTTGAAAAGCTTTATAAACTCCTGTGTCCTCCTCAGGCTTCACAACCATTTCTTCCTTTTTATCAGTAGAGCTCTGCAGAGAAGGGTCAGGGAAGTAAATAGTATTGTGGTCATCTTCCATCTTACCAGCTTCAAACCCTGTTTAAAGGGCTGGTTTGTTTGTTTAACTGATTGATAGTTCATCCCTGTTTATGTGGAGAGAGACAGTTACTCACCAAGGACTGACAGATTTGTTTTTTCTCTGCGAGGCTATAATTTTGGACAAATTATTATTATACGCCATTTCTAGGGAACGGGGAGGCAATAAAGAGTGTGTGTGTAAGGGGAGGGAGAGTTGTATTCCTGTGTGTCTTGGTTTGGTTTGAAACTGTTGTAGTTTTAAATGAGCTGAATGCTGTAATTTACCTGATATTCAAAGGAAAACTGTTTGCTTCTTGGCTTGTGTGTTAAGTTGCTGTGCTGAGGTTTTTTTTTTTTGTAGGAGACAAATGTTTTGATGTATGTCTGTGTTCAACCAAAATTCAGCCTGGAAGCTTGTAAATAACCCAGTGTAGTAATGTTCATTTTCCTCTAATCCTTTGTTTTGACATCTGAGAATAAAATGCTTCTAATTTCCATTTAATAGGAATGTTTTAAGAGAAAAGGGCACTTTCAGTTCTCCTGCAACTGTTAACATGATTTCTTCTGGTTTGCATCATCTGGCCTGCTGGAATAGCTGTTTCTGTTAATGGCAAGGGTGAAATGGTATTGTTTGTGTCACTCCACAGATTGAATGTTTCAGAAAGAATCATTGTATGGATTGCAATGTCACTATTTTTAAATAATCCTTCACATGGTTATGAATAGGATAAAGTCAGTCTATATAATGATAAAACTTGAGTATACTTTCTGAAAACTGGATTAGACTTTCTCTAAATATACAAAAATCCTGAAATTCCTGTTTTGAAGTGTTTTTTTTTTTTTTGCTTGGCAATCATAATGTGGCCATCCGGTCTTAGCTACCAGGTCAAAAGACTTGTTCTTCATTTGGGATTTTGTTTTTAATACTGGAGAACATGAATATTATGCGAGCACACAAACTGCATTGTTATGTGAGCTTTGTTTGTGACCCCGAGTTATTTTTCTTTGTCCTACAGGAGAAGATCCAATTCTACTCACTGTGTCTTGTAGCAGACTGAGTAAATATTAACTGCTTATGGCTTAGGTTGTGATACGGCCAATGAAATAATGTTTTATTTGGAAGAGGTGGACAGATGCTGTCCTGATAACAGGCTTTTCATCAGAAATCTAATAGCAGTATTTAGTTACGTTGTTAACAGAGTTCTGAATACAATGACGGTCTACAAATTAAAGAGCTATTATCATCTTTTGGAAGAAAAAGACAGGAAAGTCTTTAGGAATCCAGGTCTCTTTTTCTAACTGCATTGTACCCTGCTGTTACCCTTGGCTGGCCATCCGACCCGAGTCAGGAAGCTCTGCCCTGCCTTGATGTACCCGGTCAGCTCTGGGGGAAGCCTTACTCGACCCTCGTTCCAGCCTGCTCTTGGCAATGCTTCTGGTGTGCGAGAAAACCGGAAAGAAGAGCTGTGACATCTGTCTGATAGTGCAGCCATTTAAAACCCCAGACTACGTAAGGTTACCTCTGCTGGAAGTGAACCCAAAGCACACTGGCTTCCTTGTCCTCCACATTAGTGCGTTGGTAAGATGCCAGCTGTGCCTTCTTTGGGAGGTGGCACATGGTGACACTGTCCAGGGGAAGGGGACAGAGACTCTAGCCAAGTGATACCCTAAACCACTACGTTGGTCCTTGAGATGTTACAGCAGTAGATGGGAACAACTCTTTGTTCTTTGTTGTATCAGATATAGTTCTCTAAGGAAAATCCTTTTGGGGCTGCTGGCACATCCTTGATGATAATAAATTAATAGCGAGAGATTTGAGAAGGATCAGGCTTCTTTCCTTCGCCTTTCTGCTAGTGAGGTGCCACCGTAACACTTCTTGCTCTAAATTGCTTCTATTTCTTAGACGGGCCAGTAGACGTCAGTAATGGTCAACCTACATTGGCTGGGTGTGAAGGAGTGTGTTTGCCAACCCTCCCTTAGGCTTGCCCTAATTGTGGATGTGTTTACTCCAGCAAAACTTTTCTTTTTAGCAGTGTTGTTTTCAATAGTGGAATGTTTTGTTGCAGTAAGACAAGGTAGAGTTTTCTGTCAGAGGTGTATTTTTCGTATGATGAGTATCTTGCTGATTTCTTATATAGGTGCTTCTAAAGCGAGTGCAGCCCTGATTTTGTCTAAAAGCTCGATGCAGTATCGGTGAGATCCTTTGTTGTGCTGTCTATTCAAAGAGCAGCTTCCACTCTTCTTCCCCCTTTTATAAGTGGGAGGGAATTTGTGTGCCCTCTTGTCTCACCAGGGATGTGAGGATGAAGAGTTTTTGGTCCGGCTCCGAGATTATTGCTGTGATTGCTTGGGAGATCGTGGGCTGAGAGCAATACCTCCCGCCGCTGTGTGTCCATCTGCAAAAGTGCTGATGTTTATCTAAGGTTCGGGCAGCGGTTGAACTGCAGGAGTGCTTAAGGGTGAGAGCGGCCCCTGAAAGCACGTCGGGATTTTTGTATTATAATGGTATTTGGATATTTATGTTCTGTCATTCCAAGTATTCTGCGTTACTACAGTCAAATGCTGGAATAAAACAAAACACGCTTTTTTTCCTGCTTCTTCCTCGAGTACTTGGTATAAGGTTTCACTATGTTTTCTTCTAGTGTCCTTGCTCATTTTTCTGTCCGCTATGTAAACAGTCCACACAACGGGGGAGATGAGAATGAAAGCTTCAAAGTTGGTGTTTGAAGAAAATCTGATTCCTGCTGTGAAAGACCTTGCTAAGAGTCTGCTTAAAATTAATTCTCTCTGTAAATAAGTGATTTCATGGTCTCGGATTTCTAGCTGGTGTGAAGTGTTGCCCTATAAAGGCCCTGGTGTATGAAGGAGGCTCTCCTCCCTGTTTCTGCAAAACAATTATCTGTGTATCTGGTCAAAATGGGATTGGAGGGGTGCAAGACAGAACACCCTACCACAGGAGGGAGATCATAGTTTTTGGAGTTGCTTGCCTTTTTTGTTTGTTTTGAAGATCTTGACTTGTCTTGGGTATTTCCTTACCTATAGCAATTTTTAGTTCTGGACTGAGCTGATGCTTATTGGAAATGTCCCAAGTCAGGCCCGTGGATGAGATTTGCTGTTGGACCTTGAAGCTGTTGCTGTCACTGTCCCCAGAGAGAAATTAACCGAGCTCGATAGATTTTCTTGATCCTAAGGCAAGCTCTCTTTCTAGTTGGGAAGAAATCTGTTGAGACAAGTCTGTGACCTATTTTAGAGAGTCTTGTCTGTACAGAGCGGTTGCTGTTTTCTTAGAACAAGAAGCCATCTTCCAGGAGCTCCTTCCTCATTTTATTTCAATCATTTAGTTCTTTTAATTGTAAAATAAGAGAATCCGAAGGAGAGGAGGCTGTGAGTAAGAAATGGCAGAGGAAAAGAATCTGATGACAAAAAGAAAACTATTAAGTAATTTAAAAACTTCCAGCTGCTATAGTAACGGCAACACATTTGCCAGATGTCAATGAGCGTATTTTAATCCTTCTATTTTAAGTTTCAAGCTATTGAAGAGAAGTCTGCCTAGGTGTGGCAGCCTTAATAGCTGCTTCAGCCCACAGCTACTTGGGTAGCCTAGGAAAGGACCACGTAGTATCACTGTTGGAAGGACTGTTGATTAAATTTATAGAAAAAGCTTTTCCCAGATGTTCTTATGGGGCAGGAGCCCATCCTGAAGATTTGTGTTTCTCTCCAAGACACTTTTATGATGTCCTGTTGGGTATACGGCACGTGTTCTTCTGTGTGTTAGATTGATTTGAGGTACTGTGACATTTTTCTTGGAAGGTGTACGAGCCAAAAAAGTAGAATGAAAAAGTTTGGGAGACTGGGCTTCCTGCCTAATCCCAATTCCGTGTGGCTGTGCGGGTCCGTACGGCCGGGACGCTTACTGGAGGGTGGAAATAAGATGTCCACAGAACTGTCCTGTCCCCTGTTGACACTGACTGTAAATGAGTTTAAGCTGAAGTGATAGATGTAGGGTGGAAGAGACTGTTTTTCCAGTTAAACATTTTAAACTGTCAGAGGAGGTGAAAAATGCTTTGTACTCTTTCCTGTGGCCTTTTCCTCCAAAAAGTCTGTCATGCAAGAAAGGGAGGGAAAATGTGCCCGGCCGTGGATCAAGCCCTTGGCTTTTCCATGTTCGTTTGTTTTTATTGTAAGGTAAACCTTTCATGTTTTATTGTTAAGAAGTTAAAGCCTGGCCTAGAGGTGCTGATCTTTAGTAGAAACAGCTGCAGGCCCAGTGTCCCCTGGTCAGGTGGGAGGCTCTTTGAACCAACATGTTGCCTCTTTAAAAGGAAATTGAGCATGTGAGAACTTAAACCTGTAAAACTCATCAACAGCTTTGCCATTGTTTATCTCTGGTGTAACTTTATATAGAATTAAAGTGCAATGCATTAATTTGCTTCCAAGGCAGGATGGTTTAGCTCCCCCTTGGTCCTGGAGACACAGGAAATGACCACATAACCACAAATACTTTCTAGTGGAATGAAGATGAGTGACAAACTATCCACAGAAATAGATTTTTAACCAGACAGGCTAAGAAATGTAGCTAAAGCTTCTGGTTTTAAGTTAAAACCAATGCTTAAATGTTAAAACTGAGTAAAGCAAATGCTGTATGTGCGCGGGCTGACGTGAGAGGGCAGATCTGAGCATTTCTTGTTGATTGGGTGTTGGGATCAGCACCAGTTTCAGCTTAGACTGTAGTCTGTTCCTCAGTAAGAAAAGGAATGAACCGAACTGCCTTTGGGACGAGGGGAGCCAAGGTCCTTGTTTGGCTTTCTTTCTCAAGTTGTCTTTTTGTACTTAAAACCAAAAAAGCATTAACTCTTAGATCACCTCCTGTACTTCTCTCTAGCATTTTCATTAGTTAAAGCAAGGCTCTGGATGTCTTACCATCAACTTTTTAAACTAGTCAGCCACTGCGCTCCCCTTCCTGCTGGAACAGGCTGCAGTTACAGCCTCTAAAAATGACGCTGTGCATTTTCGTGAAAAAGATGGATCCCTTCCCTACAACCAGGCTTCTCACTACTTCAGGAAAAAAGCTTTCTTAGGAAAGACCATTATGTCTTGACAAGTCTGTGATGCAGGACCACATCTGCTAAACAGTGGTGCTGGGTATTAGCGTGGGGGAAGACCCAGGTTTTGTTTTAGGTTTAGGCTGAGTTGCAGTTGGCAGAAATAATAAATTTTTCACCTTTTAAGTGTATCCTGTAGCTTCCGCTGTGGCCAACAGGAAACAGCATTGATGGCATCTGCATGGAGCCCTTACAAGCGGGGGTGTAATGTGAGAAAGCATCTGAAGGAGGTGAAGAGAATACAAGATAATGATTATTTCTGGACGTAGATGGAAACAAACTGCATTAACCATAGCTGCTTTCTTAGGGCAGACTTTTTTTAAGACAAGAAAGCGAGCGGTTTACCACCACGCTGGTGAGAAGAATGTGGGTTTGACTGGTAACGTGGAAAATGTGGTGATATTAGAAACTGCCTGGGCTCTGCATGGGAATGATGCAGGATTTGTCATCCTGTAAATCATTTCTCATTGATTAGCTAAACTGTTTGCATTGGCAGAGGGGATCTTCTCTTGGACAGGAAGCGTAGGACCAGTATCGCTCACTGGGTGACAGGCCTTCTGAACCAGACAGCTCAAACAACACCTAGCGCTGGCTGAACAGAAAGTAATTCCCTCCAGAAAGTCCTTTTCAGACCTAGAGTACAACAGCCCAAACCAAAAAGGCAGCGTAACTCCGTATTGTAGGAAAAGACTGGCAGAGGGAGTCGGGTCAGGGGGCCAAACAGTTGTCCGTTGGATGAATCCTTGAAGATAGTAATTATCCTTAATAGCATAAACATTCTGCGAGAGCCAACACCAGCTGGTTTATAGCAGAGGTACGGGAGGAAGGCCCTGCTTGGGGAGGGGGAGTGGAGGAATTAGCACGGATGAACTGCTGCTCTTAGTAATGCATGATGTCTCTTCCAGTCAGCGGGTAAACGCCGGTGAGTGAGGCGGTGTGAGCAGTTAGCTCTTCATGTGAGATGCTCCAAGCGCTGTATCTCTTACTGTCTGAAACGCAGGGAAAAAAAAATAATAATGAAGCTCTGAGCAGACATCTGAGGAGCTGAGACTTTCCGTTCGCTGCGCAAATGATTAGAGTGAAAACCTGACCTTCTGCAAAATGCTGCCTCTCAAAAATGTCTGGGGGAGTTATGTCAGGACCACTTGGCAAGCGGTCAAAGTTCTTCCCAGCAATGGCATGTTTCGTAAGCCCACTCTGAAGTTGTAATGACCTGGTAAAGTAGTTACCTCTGTCACAATTGAAAACCTGTAGTAAAATGAAAAGAGTTTTCAAAAGCAACTCTGATTTCCAGGTCTCAGTAAATACGGGTAGTGAAGTCCTAAGATGAGAGTGAACATGAGGGATTTTGCTCAGATCATCTCTTTGGTCATCTCTATTCTAATGTTTGAGGGTTTT
Organism: Limnodromus scolopaceus; assembly: GCA_028565335.1. Lineage (NCBI taxonomy): Eukaryota > Metazoa > Chordata > Aves > Charadriiformes > Scolopacidae > Limnodromus > Limnodromus scolopaceus. Next base: position 6,980,672 of record JAOXNO010000009.1, on the reverse strand, counting down.
TTAATCAATGAAAACCGTGGGGTGCTTAGTTCATTTACTAGGCAGTGCAGTAAGTATTGTTTCAATAATCTCTGCCTCAACAGGAGCTACCATTAGTGTACTTTTTGCAAGGAAAAAGGTTTAAAGAGCAGAAGGAAATTTAAAAAAAAAAACAAAAACAAGAAAAAACCCAAAAAAAAACGTATTCCTATACGCCAAGAGGGTATAGGATTCTTTGGCATTGTTCTGGACTCAACCCACTTAGTAATGCCTTCAACAGGAGCTTAAATAAGGTTCACATGCTTTTAGGATGATTTTTAAAAAAAAGTATGTATTTTAATTAATAAAATTTGTTATACTTAAGTTAGATTTCTTGTATTGAAAGGAGAGAATGGAAACCCACAGCAGGGTGTGTTTACTGCAAAATAAACCCAAAACTCTTAGGTGTTTTTTTTTTAATGAGCATGTGCACGAGGGATTTTTTTTTTTTCATTTTTTTAAACTTTTGTACTTCTGTGTCTTATCTGAAATTCTTGTTTCTAGTGGATATAACTAAAGGTAGAATTTGTCCCCCGAGCTCCAAGTTTTCACTGTTATATTTATTGAGTCATGAGAGGAGTTTTGCAGACTTGCCTGACTTCTTGCAAAAAGTCATAAGTGCACCTTCCAAGGAAAGCAAAAATTATTTTTAAATATGCCAGCCCAGTGTTTTAATGGGACTGAATATTTTTTTTTCAACTGCTGCAGTTATTTCTATATATAGTATAAGGATGTGAAAAGTCACTCATTCCTAATGTGTTTAAATATGCTCCATAATGAATGTCGTGGATGTGAAAGATAAGCAGCCTGGAGCTTTCTTTTGCAAGGTATAGGGTAACACAAAGCATCAAAGTTTTGCTGCCCTCAGGACACACATTGAAGTAGTTAAAGTAGTGAGATAAACGAAATACAATAAGATATTCATCTGCAAAATCTAAAGCTCAAGGACACAATAAGTTTTCGTTTAAGTGTTTCTCATTTGCTGACAATGAGCCAAATAAATCTTAATTCCACATTGTAGATGGTGACAGAAATTCGGTAACTTTCCCTGGGATGAGAGCCTGGTTTGTTTCCCAAATCTTCCTGGGAATGCACTTGTGTATGTTGGGATTTTAATCTGAATTAGTTGCTTACAGTTACTTAAGAAAGCAAGAATTAGGTTTTTCAGAATCGCTATTTAAGAGCATTTTTGGTTGGGGTGCGGAAATAACGTGTAGTCTGATACTCCTGAGAATCACTGTAAAGAACTAAGTCATTTTCCATTACTTTGCATTATCTACGTCCTCACTCACTGCGTTTTTTTTCTTCCAGGTGCTGGATTCGGATTAGGAATTGTTTTCTCAGTCATCTTCTTCAAAAGTAAGTATACTTTTATACATAACCTTGACTGCCTGGTTTCCTAATTTCTGGTTATTGTAGGTGCAGTTTAAAACCAAGAAGTCTTTGAGGTGTGTAAAACTGAATCAACACCTTAGGCCAATTCTTTTGTTATTGGTCAGGTCTTTTCAGTTGAAATGGAGTTACCTAAACTTGTAACTGTTGTGTAACACGGTTGTTACACGTGGCATTTCTCGAAGCTCCTACTGTGCTCAGCTCAAATTTTGGAATTGCAGGAAACCTTGAGCCAAATGACTGGAGCCGTGTGTCTAGACATCAGTTTCTGCCAGCTTATATCAGTTCTAAAACTGGTCTAAATTCTGTTTTAGTTATGCTTTGGTTACACCATAATTTTCAGTAATATCTTGAATTCAGAGATTACTCTCCATTAAATTCTAAATATGATCTCTTACTGTTACTCTTGTTCTTCTGAAGTGGTCTGGGTTTTAGCTGATTGTTAGGACTAGTAGAACTCGAAAAGGCATCTTCCAGTAATTTATTCTTTCTTGGTGCTTATTTAACAATGCTGTTGCAGTCATGTGAAATGAACAGCTTTTCTTGACTTTAGCTTTTCCTCTTGGCTTTCCTTCCCTCACAGGAAAGACATGGCCTATCGCTTTTGGGTCGGGGATGGGGTTAGGAATGGCTTATTCCAATTGTCAACACGACTTCCAGTCTCCGTATCTTCTCCATGGTAAATTTGTAAAAGTAAGTATCAGTACTGGTTAATATTAACAGGTAACAGTTTATAAGTTAGCATTAAATGGTACATCAAGACACTTTTTAAATGGATACTCCTCTGCCTTTCCCAAAAGAGCACTAGTAAGAAGAAACTTGTGTTGCCAAAGCGGGGGTGATTCCCCTCCTCTTTAGAAATTTTTAATGTCTGGTGTGTTTAGCAGTAAATTTACTAGGCTGAAAACACGGAATTAGTTTAACAGATCCTGCAGGTAGGTTTTTCCCACCTAACCTGAAAACACATATAATAAAAAATCCATGGTAGAAAAAGCTGAAAAAGTAAACTAAAGGTAAGATTCTGTCTTCAGACTTTGAAAGAGGTGAACTGGGAAGAAGCACGTCAGGCATGTCAGGTAGATCTTCCTGTGGAAGCAGGTCTTTGATCTTCTGTGGGTTTTTGGTGGTTTTTTTTTTTTTGCAACATGAAAAAACTAATCATTTCTAAGTTTTGTGGCTTGTTTGGCTGCATAGTAATGTAATAATTAGTCTGAAGAAATTGTACACTTTAAATAGTTTTGAAGAGGATGATTTAAATGAGTTTAGTATTATCACTGACCATGTTGAGAGAAGATATTTATAAATAGATTAGTTAGCAGGAACCATTTGTGTGCTCACAAACTGCCTACAGTGCACTAAGTCCACAAACTGACTCCATTAATATTTTCTTTATTTCTTCACATGTAAGATTTGGGGCTGTTTTTATGGTAATTTGCCATTGTGGCATCTGGAATAAAAAGGAGTGTGTGTGCCTATTTCAGATCCACAAAGTGTTTCACTGATACCAGTGGAGAGGCATCCACCAGGACATATTTATAGTTACTTTAGCACTACAGGAAGTACTGAGGGAAATTGTTCTGCCAGGAGCACTACACAGAATGCAGAAATTATCCCTGTATTGCTCATCTGCCTGATGAAGGAGGCCTAAAGGTGTTTTTAGGCTTTTTCCTGATGCATCTAGAGCTGAAAGCTGAGTCCAGTCCTCCTTAGACTTACTGGTGGATGGGCTTTTGCCAGCCTTCTGCAGCCCTACCTGTTTACAAATACTGTCTTCAGCTGCCTGTAAAGAAAGGGAAACAACAAGATTCTTAAACAACTCCTTCAGAATAAAATATTTTGGATATCAACCTAGAGAAGCTGTGACTTAGATGCAGCTGATACAACATTGCCAGCTACGGCTCACATTCAGAATTCTGTGCCTGACTCTTCTGGCCAAATGTGTTAGCATCAAACCATGGTAGCTTCCCACACCATCCTGAGGGTATTCCTCCAATTTCTGTCTCCAAAAAGGAACTGGAATGCCATGTCTGTGGCTTCATATGAATGGTAAATGGTTCACATGTTCTGAGAATGCATTATTCATTCAAGGATGCTCGTTACTAGGGATGTTGGACAACAGAAAACTGACTTTCAGGTCAGCCCAGTAAAGGATTTTGTTAGGATTAAGGACTAATCTGTGCTCTGGAGCAAGGGTGGTCCTTCGGAGCATGAGGTAATTGAAAGGACACTTCAAGAAGAAGCGCAGCTGCCTGCATGGCACAAGACTAGACAAATAGTTTCCAGTGCAGTGTCTCCACTGGCTTTCTCTGGCACAAAGAGGCTGAACATGCTGAGAGAGGAAAGATGCGGATGAAGCCATCTAATGGTTAATGTCATTAATTCTCTCCAAAATGTCGTGTCATGGATAATGGCTCCAGGGTTATTACAACAAAATTATTCCATTTCTTTTGGTTAGGAGCATGGAAAATATTGTTGAATTATCACTCATCTGTTTTTTTCCTAGAAAATATTAAATCCTGTAGGACTTCCTTTACAAAGCAGTTTCTGTTCAAATGCGAACTTGTCAAAATGTGAGAGTCTGCAAGAAAATCAGCTTTATTAAGACAGAGAAGTCTAACATGGATTAACTTGAACAAAATTGATTCTAGTTTTCCAAACCTGTCAAGTTCATAGGATCACAGGATACTTCAAGTTGGAGAAGACTTCAAGGAGGTCATCTAGTCTGACCTCAAACCAGGGTCAGCTGTGAGGTCAGACCAGGTTACTCGGGGCTTTATTCAGTCCGGAGTCTTGATTCTTCAGGATCAAGTTCTTAATTTTGAATCCTGTGTGAGAATGAGAGAGGACAGAGGACCTTCATGATACCAAATAATGAGGAGATTACAAAGCACCTTTGCAGCTGCTGTGGCTGTAACTTGGGCCATCACACTGCCCAGCCTTTGGGTTAGTAAGTTGATCATGAAACACTAACACCAAGAGCCATTCATCTAGGTCAAGAGACTACTCAAAATGAAGAAAAATTCTAATTTGTGGTCATAAGATTCTGAGCGTTTTTTAAGTACTTTGTTGAAGTGGATGTCACTGTGACAGCTGAATTTAAAACCAACATCTAGCAATTATATCAAGGCTTAACCCAGTATATCTGAGAATTACATGACCTAACGTTCCCTTGCAAAATGGAAAGAATCCTATTTTTCAGGTTATTTAGCCTGTGTTATTTATCACCCCAAAAACTACAACCTTGTTACTTTGATGTGCAACAATACAAGAAGTTTGGCAGCTGGAGCCTTTCCTGCTGTCCTTTGGCTTTGATTTCTGTCTGATTTCTGTTCAATCTGTGAATAGTTAACTTGAACAATAATGGGGTTTTTTTTCTGAAGTACCCATTTTATCAGAATGGAGGAGTTTATGCATGAAAACATGGCATGCTTCTGGCATGAAAATAGCAGCTTAACTTCTCCGTACTCCACTTCTCAGTCTAGCAAAGGATGAAAACGTTAGCCTACCTTCTGGAAATGTTACAGAGCTAAGTGGCTTGCTTTACATCATGCAGCACCTCCCATGTAAGGAACCCGAATGGCTTTTTAATAATATAAGCCTTCTTGCTTTACAGGAACAGTGACTAATGACTAAGACTATCCCAGTGGGAAGGAAGGAGAAATCAATGATTATTCCTCAGGAATACTGAAGTGCCCCTGGAATAAGCCAACATTCTTCAGTAACGATCACCAGTAACTCTTTATACTCCAACAAACTGTTTCTGTACATGAAACAAAATTCTGTTGCTTGTTTTGTATCGTGTCTGGAAAGTGCAAGGAAGAGCTCTTCTGGGAAATAAATAAAAGGAGAAACGGCCTTCTCTGGTGTGTTGACTTTGTATGTGGGTGAGAGAGAGAGAATGGAAGGAAAGGACTTCAATTTGAGTACCTTGCAGCTGTGACCACCTGGGTAAAAGCCACTGTGAGAGCTCTTCAGAAAAGACAGCCGTCGTATGTTCCTCTCCACTCTTGAAAAGCATCCCCCATCTAACGTACAGTTCAAAGAAGCGTTCCCACCTCATAAATCACCCGCTAGACCCCTGCTGCTTGTGCCGGTGTTTGGAGAGGAATATAAATACTCCCATGTCCTGTTTGTACAGTTGCCCTTTAAAACTGGAATTTTGTCCTCTCCAAAGAGGTAGAATGCAAAAAGGCAAATCCTGACTGTGTGACTGATGCAGGGAGAGCCAGTGCTGCCGCTTGTATCTTTGAGTCTTGGAGTGACCCAGGTTTGAAACTTTAGTGGGCGAATTAAACTGATGCGCAGGCCATCTGGCTCTGAGCTTAGCTTTTCGGCTGATTGTTTTTTCACCCCTCTTCTGTGGGAGAACATATAGGTTTCAGTGTCTGGGAATGGGTCACAAATATTTAAAGCTCTTTATTACCTTGGCAAGTGACTGGTCCAAGTACTGTCTTCTATTTTACATTTACCCCAGTCCTTGTAATTCCTTGTTGGCATGTTGTCTACTGCTCTTTGCTGACTTGAGAGGTCATCTTCACCAATTCTTTTACTCAGCACAATTTTCTAGCTATTGAGATGGCTCTCAAGGACCTTTTCTTTCTCCTGTGCTTGCTGCATGTTGTCCTTGTAGCACAAGGTGTAAATGCATGTCTCCTGAGACAGAAAGGGAATGGTAGAGATTGATCGGGAGCTTTCCTTTATCGAAAGCCTGTTCTGCTGCCTGGTGAGTGCTGGCAGATGGAAGAGTGACAAAGAAGTTCCTCTCCAGAAAGGAAAACACAATGGAAAACAAGTTGTGCAATATTTGTTTTTTAAACCATGCCAGAAAAGGAAGGGGATGGGTTGAGGGGCAGCCTTGTGAGTTCAGAGAGCTTGGGAAACTCCTTATCTTACTGAGCGGTGGGTGTGAGATGGGATCTGGGTCCTACAGCAGTCCTGCACCCCCACGTCCCCCTGGGCACTTGTGTGTGGATCTTGCGCGCTGAAGCAACATGTTGAGCTGTGCCCAGAGTCAACAGAAGCTGAAGAGCTTGCCTAGAGCAACGGACTTGTGAAATAAAATAGCTTTAATGCCAGAGCAGCATTAAAGACTGTCAAAGCATGATACCATCCAGGACCATTGCTTGAGCATGTCCTTGTTTTTCCACCTCCTCCCTTGCCGGACTACATTCATCAGTCAGGTCAAAACAGCTTATTGGAAACAGGATCTCTTTCTTTCTTCCCAATTTTGAATCATTTTATCTGGCCCCAATTTTTAATTTGAACTATGTAATTTGGAGCCATTGCTCCTCTGTGGTTTGGAAAGTGTTTTTATTGAGTTCTCTGTGTGTGTGTGTGTGCTGCGATGGTAGCAGTCAGGTTCAGCTGGAGAGAAGAGCATCAACCAGGGTAAGAAACAGCAGAACCTAAAGTGGTAGCAAGGCTCTGAATATGATGACTGTCAGCACACAGCTGGTGCTGTGTCATTTGGGCCATGATGGTGGCTTCCATCTTTATTTATTGTCCCTCTAAATGAGTTGTCCTGTCCTGGTCTGCTTTCGTTCAAATATGACTCCTTAGAGTTAATTCTTACTTAATGTGATCTACTGTGACCCGTGATCGAGTGGTTCTTCTGGCCCTGGAACTCAGGGTACCATTGTAGACATCGATTCACGATGTGTCCTTTATTGCTGGAGTGAGAATAATCAGAACAAATACTCTTGCTCATTAATGTGAAATCCACTAGGGTGAGTGCGGAAAAATGGCACAATTTAAAAACTGGAACTTAAAATTTGTAATTGCTCCTTAAAAGGGGTGAGAGCTTAATTTTCTTGGTTTTCACAGTTGCCTTGTTGTTGTGTTATGTATATGCATATACAGCTAGCACATAATTGGCCTGTATTTGTTCTGCTTTAATTAAAGTTGTATTATTCAAAACCTATTTTTGAACCTGTCCATGTAAGCTGTGCAAAACGTCTCCTTGTGTGGACAACTCTCCCGTTTCCCTCTCTGGGAATGAGACCATACTGTTCCCAACTGAGGTTGGAATAGGAACGGTTTCCTGCTGCTTGATTTCTAATTACATAAATGGAAGGGGGAAAAGTGGAAATTCTAAGTACCAAAAGGCATGTTAAATTTAGTATAATACACTCATCTGGAAACTATCACATTTTTCCTTCTTTCTTAAGCCTGCTGAAATCATTGCTTCTTCTTAACTGTAGCGTGATTTGGATTGGCACCAAAAAGTGCAAACAAGATAGGCCTAAAAAAGTCAGGTGTTCCTACCCAAAACTTAACGAGACCTTTTAATGGAGAAGTTGCTGTATCACCCTCATGCAATTTTAATAGGAAAATGGTGAGTGTACAGTGAGTAAGGAAACCATACCACTATCTAGGAGAAGGAAAAAAAAAATAAAAAATGAAGCTGTTTGCTGAATAGAACTGGTTTTGAATGTTTAACTACTCCCCAAGTGCTTGACTGGCCACAAATCTGACTCTTAACAGCTTGATTAGATGTCTGCTGAGGCTTTGAGATGAATAAACAAGTCACGGAAAAGCAGAGACTGCAGGAAAAAAAAATATCAAGCTGCTTTTCTATTGTTTATCCGAGTTCTTTGTGTTTGATCAAGATACCGTCATTTCTTTGTATTTCAATCATGCCTAGGAGCCTTAGCCAAGATCAGGACCTTGCTGTACGTGGTGCTGTACACACAAATAAAAACCAGTCTCTGCCCTGGAGAATTTACAAACTAAACAGATGGGATTAAGGGAGGTAGAAAGGTTTATAGTTCCCATTTTAAAGATGGGAGAAGCTGCGGCCAAGGTCGGTGATAAGTCTTGGAGGCAATGTGGCACGCAGCTGGGACTCTAATTTGAGCCTTGAGCCATCCACTTGATCAGCCGTCCCTTTCTGACTGTTTTTTCGCTTGGCAGGTCATGGAATCTCAGGGGAAGCTGCCCACTTCATAGTCTGGGAGACTCCCGAAGGGTATGTTCTGCAACCATTTGCTATCCTCAGATTGCCCCAAATTAATGGCAAATCTCTGATAAGTTAGGAATTCTGTTTTATTGTCCAGCAGGTGATTGTTTATAGAATCACTATAGGTGTAAAACACTGAGGGCCTCAATATTGATTTTGGTGTAAATCTGAATCTGATAAGGAGAGAAAACATGGAATTGTATTATCTTACACCTAATTGTCTGACCTTGTGGAATAGGACACCGCTGTGTTAGGTACCGGAAGATAGTCACTGCCTTAATAGATCTACCTTAAATATGAATTTAGGTAACAGACTGAGATAAGAGGGAAGATACCAAGGAGACAACATCATTCCAGTAGGGAAAAGACAGCAGTGATGGCTTAACTCAACTCCTCCAGGGGGTTCACACGGATGATTCTCCAAAGGAGAATTGGTTTTCCAGATATTTTTATTGGGTTCCCTCCGAGTTTTTGGAGCAGTGCAAAAGAAATCACAAAGATGCTTGTTTGCAACAGCAAGCAGTGAGTGCGTGAGTAGACTAAAGGAGACCGTGGTGGTGGTAGTGATCTACCACGAGGTATAGCTCTTATACTTTAGCTAGGAGAGAGGCTGGTGGCAGAGCTGGGGGACGCGTGTCCATGACCTGCTAGAAAAACCACTTTTTTCAGCCGTGTTCTGAACTAGCGAGGTGTTGCTGACCCTTCCTTTTGCTCTGAGCTGGCTGGGTTTTGTTGCTTTTTTGTTGCTTTTCCCCCCTACCACGCACATCCCGACAGTAAGAAATAAACTTTGTCCTCGTCTCCCACCCCAGCCCTGCCTTTGTAAACGGGACTGGTGCGAATTTTGGCACGCCAGCTCCAGTAGGCAGCTGTACGCAACGCGTACTGTCTCCTGACTGCTCGGAGAGTCCAGCCTATAGCCCACCCACGGTGAAATGCTTTGCTGAGATTGAAACTAAACGGGAACACAGTTTATGGAAATTCAGCTGCGGATCACTCTTCCTCCTGTGACTTCTGGCTGTCAGCACTTAGCTGTACAGCACTGCCAGCTCTTTTGAGCTGGATGTTCCTCGTGGTGGTGGATACCCACCTCCCGTAGCTTATAAAGATGCCGAGAAAGTTGTTGGTGAGTAATAAATCACTCTTCATCTATAGTCTTTATTGGTAGCGCTTGTAAAGAGTCCAGCTCTGGGTTCAGAGTCTATGCCCCTTCCTAGAAAAGGTCACACCCGTATCAGTTCAAATCTAGTTCATAAATCTCCCATTATATGAAGGAGTGTGTTTCTTTTTAGATGTTTTAGAGGGTATTCTTCCTCCCCCTCTGTGCTGCACTGGAAGTTGTTAGTAGCGACTAACAGCTTAACCCAAACCCATCACTAATCCCATGAGCCAGGCATTCCCTGGGGATTTAGGAGTCCGGTTGAGGAGCACCTCAGTTTTCTCCCCTGTAAAATGGAAATGGTGATAGTCTCTCCACTTGGTCATGGCTTTAAGACCTATTTCATTTCCGAGTAAAATTCATCTCTGTGCAGTCAATACAGTGTATATTGTGGGACCCCAGAGTTCACAACCCGTCTGTGCTGGATTGAATCACACTTCACAGTTCACAAAATACTTTGGCTTCTGCTTTTTGAAGATGCTGGAAGAAGAAGGTAAGGCTGTGCTGTGGAAGGGGAGTGTTTCTGCACTTTCTTGTCCACCCTTTCATTTATTCCAGTCACCTGCTTCTCTGTCACCAAACTCCTCCACCTTCTCTCCAGGACAATGGTCTGTAGTGCAGAGCAATAAGGGAGGAAGAGCTGTAATTACCAATGGAGTGAGGGGGAAAGAGGTTTAGGCTGAAGTTAACTGCTGTGGGTTGGGAAATCTATCTCTTTAACACCCCATTTCAAGGTTCAAAGGTTGTTTGAGGCGACAGGAGAAGAAAATAATTTCATATCCTAATGGCTCCATGTCTCTTTTGCAGAACAGTGGCACTCTGGGGTCTGTGGATGCCATGTGTCCATCAGGAGTCAGTATAATGCTTTGTATTATCTGTAATTTCATTGATTATCTGGAAGGAAATACAAAAATGGTGGCAGATTAATAATTGCTGTTTGGTGGGATGGTATGTGAACGAAAAAGTGGATTTAGATTGTGATACAGCCAAATGTGAAGTTCGACATCAAGGCGCAACAAACAGTGATCAAACCTAGAGATGGCAAGGACTTAGGAAACCCCAGGAACTGAAGGATTTGGTGCTAAGGGGGAGAGGCATGATGAGAAGCTATGGCTGGAGGCCCAAGCTTGACCCGTGCAGATGAGCAGTGAGGGAGTGAATTACGAGCAGGGAGACAGGGATAAGCCAGTAGAGGAATGGGTGGATTTTTCAACTCTTGATGTCTTAAATGCAAGTCTCTGTTCTCCACCTGGGAGTGCCTGGGTGAAATCAAATGACCTGTAACACACATGGATTCGTATCAGATGATCTAACTGTTCTTGTTGGCCATAAATTCTCTTAAACTTCCAAGGCCATAAAGGTTGAGTGCATTGTTCCTGGTCTCCGTCCCATGGCTTAATCCGGTATGAACTAAATGCAGATATTTTTTAGCTCGAGGACCCTGTTTGTTAGACACTCCCTGAAGATGTCCCTGGCGTGGTTCTCAGATGTAAGACAACCTGTTTCTGTGCTGATCATTACAGCTTTGTTCTTCCAGCTCCTCCTCCCTTTTGGACTGGTTTCCTTGGGTTTGTTTGAGGGAATGGCTGATGGTGTGTTCTCCCCCCGCCTCCTCCTTTTTCCAGGCACGGGGCCCGGTTTTTGTTTAATTCTCTCTGAAGATTCCATGGTTTCATAGATAATCTGTCGAGAGTTGGGGTATTTCATGTGTCAATAAACGCATCTTTGAATGAGGAATGGAAGTGTGGGGCTGGAACTGCAGGAGAGTTTGTGGGCTGGGACTGGAGGTGCACTGGGAGGACTGGATGGGAGACCCCACGTAGTCCCGCTGTCTGCACCGTGACAGACAGAACAGTGAATTCACTGGGTGCTTTTCAGGCCTGAGAAATAACTCCCTTAAATCTTTGGAAGCATCTTAGTAGGCGACATGCTCGTGGGAGGCTCTAGTTTACTATCTGCGAAGTTGTGGATTTTGTATCCATATTAGGTATAAATAGAGGTAGGCTGGCAGCGAGAGAGAAGGTCATTGTGACTCCTCCGAGCACAGGATGAGCCTCTAATTATTTAACTGAGGCTTCGGTGTTAACTCTTATCATACATTGGAGCAGCCACTGAGCCAGGCCCTGTTACCAAAATTAAAACCAGAAGGATGAGAAATCGACGCAGCGCTAGCACAGATCGCGTGGCGTGTTCAGGAGAGCAGCGATAAGCGATGACTCCTTCAGCTCCTCAGCAGCTGCAGCACAAACTCAAAAATCACCATCCTGCTTCAGGGCAGGAGGAGGGGGAAGCAATGAAAGCAGATTTCACAGGGTCCCACTTTTCTATGATTTTAGGAACCACACCCTCTAAAATACGAAAATCACGTTATCACCTTAAGGATTATATTTGCATTTGTCTTCTGTAAGGCGGGGGGAGTGGGAGCAGAGGAGTTTAATCTCTTAGCGAATACACATATACGTTCTTTTTTCTCTGTTAGGCTCACTTAAAAGAATTCTGACGCTTTCTTGCGGCAGCAGGACTTCAGAAACTGGCCCTTGGGGACTTCTGATTCTGGGTGCTCTCCTTCAAGGCTGCAGAGTTGATGTGAGAGCCTCTTCCCAATGCACCAGCAGCGCGATATTGCTCCGGGCTGAGTCACCCCGTTGCAGGCGGGTGCCGGTTTCCTTTCGGTAATGTGCAAAATGTTCCCTGCACACATGGGTGTACGTTCTAAGTTTGTGCTGCTGGTTGACAGTTTGTAGGCGCTTGGGTGCCAGAACTGTCTCGAAACACATACAAGCACCTATTGTGACGAGGACCTGAGCTCGGCTGGGGCCGTCAGGCAGCCCTGCGAGGAAAATAATTAATATAATAAGAGGTTCTGAGCGATTGCAGCGGGGGGAAGTCGTGCAGCAGAAAATAAGATGGTTATCAGAGGGGATTTAGCCGGTTGTAATGGAGTTGGAGGAAACTGGTATTTTTGAAGTAGAAAGAAAAAAAAAAAGGCGTTTGAACTCGTAGGGAAGAGGGCACCTGCAAATGAAGCTCAACAGCTTCTCAGCCCTCCCTGATAGAAACTGCCCCTGCAGACATGAACTGAGTAGGAGAAGGATTTTGCATGACCTGAGTTGCTGGGGAAGCGAGGGAGGGAGGGACAAAGGGGCCTGGAGTGCCTGGGAGCAGGAGCAATTGGGCAAGGTGGAAAATAAAGTGATTAAACACACTTGGACTTGCTCGGAGATGGGAGGGGTACATTTTTTTTACTGCTGCCCCAGGGCCCCAAAATACATTGGCACGGCACTACAGAGAAACCACTAATCCCAGTCACCGAGGGGAGGGAACGGGACTTTCTCGTTCTCTCCTGCTTGCTTGGACCCCTGTGGAAGGGAAGGCTGATGGGATTAGAGGAAACAGCTGGCTCGAGTCTTACCCTGCGGGAGCTCGCATTCTCAGGACTGGGGAAGAGAGGAGTGCCCCGCTGCCGAGTCGCATTCCAGGTCATTTGCTGAGCCCAGATGTTTTCTAATGAGCTCTATGATAAATCCTTTTCCTTTACTACCGAGCACGGTCCCTGCCAGCCAGGTCCGTCCCTAAATCTCGCTTTCTACAAGCCAGGCCAGGCAAGTTGGACTTTGCAGTTCAAGTCCATTGGCCAAATTACGTCTAGGACTTGTGCCTTTCTGCTTTGCCTGCTCAAAGGGATGGAGCACAGAGCTCAAATCTGTTATCCTAGAGCTGTAGCCTGATGGAAGTTGCTGGTTCAAATTCCTCCCCTCTGGCCTCTCCTTACCTCTGTGTTATGTTAAGCTGAGGGTGGGTTGACCTGGTGGTCAGAACTAGCAAGTGAAGTGCTGTTCCACCCCCGTGCTTTGGGTGAATCTTAAAAATGGTATTTGTAAGAAGTAAGAGCATCCTGGAACTGCACAGATTTGAGTCACACACTGGCAGTGATGGGAGGACGTGCTCCTCATGTCCTACCTGCCACCACTGTCCCCTCCCTTCACCTACCCGAGATGGTGATGGGAAATCACCCCCCAGCTTTTTTACTAGTTAAATGTTTGCCTCCGTCTCCTGGCATGAGCACTGCTGCCTTCACCTCGGGCACGTGTGCCTTTACACACAGCTGTCTGAGGTCCTAAGCTGGTGTCTCAGAGATGTTTCAGGGCTTATTTAGGAACCAAGAAGTGGGAGTTCAACTCCAGCAGGTGATAGTCTGGTGAGAGACGGGAGCTGATAAAGAGCCATCTTTATTCCGCAATACAATAATTGTATTGTGGGAGCCATGATACAATTTTGTCCCTTTAGCAAATAAGATGTTGAAAAGTGCAGTGAATGGTTTGAGATAGGGCAGGGTAGTCCATGGCAGACCCAGATCTCACGCTCTCAAGTCCCTTGTGGGTCATTCCAGGGGGTTTAATGATTCTTTGGACCCTGTGCAGTATGTCATAGAATCATAGAATCTTCAAGGTTGGAAGGGACCTTCAAGATCATCTTGTCCAACCATCAACCTAACTCGGACAAAAATAAACACCCACACAACAAACAAAATGCTACACCATCACTAAACCATGTCTCCCAGCACCACGTCAACCTGTCTTTTGAACACCTCCAGGGATGGTGCCTCAACCA
>JAOXNO010000009.1:6952829-6963139 GCA_028565335.1 Limnodromus scolopaceus | reverse complement strand
CACCGCCCGGAGCCCGGCACCGGGAGGAGGGAGGGAGGGAGGCGGCAGGCTCCCGGCACCGGGAGGAGGGAGGGAAGGAAGGAGGGAGGGAGGGAGAGAGAGAAGGAGGCGGCAGGCTCCCGGCACCGGGAGGAGGGAGGCTCCCGGCTCCCGCGGGCCCCGAGGATGCGGCAGCCGCCGGGCACCGCGGGGCTGTAGCCGCCCCGGACCCCATGGGATGTGCCCGCCGTCGCCTGGGTGGTGAGTACCCTTGGCTTTGTGTGTGTGTGTGTGTGTGTGTGTGTGTCCCACTCCCCACCCTGCGGACCTGCTGCTTTTTTTCCCCGCCGCTGATCAGCACCAGATTTTCCGCCTCTTTTCCTCTCCCTTCCATTCTCCCCCCCCCCCCCGCCACCAACGCCCCGGGTGATTGATGGCCGGGAGGATGAGAATATTGCCACGGGCAGAAATCAGTTGCAGATGAGGCGGACTTTCGGGGGGATCTGCTGTGCAATCGTTAAACTCTTTCCACCGCCGCTTTAGCTCGAATAAAATAAAAGAATGGGCTACGGGGAGCCGCGCTCTATCGGTTGCACATCTGTGGTACAGAGCCCTTCCCATCTCTTTCGGGTTCCGAACAAAAAAGTGCCGAGGAAAGATGGGGAATGTTCAGTATATCGATTAACCGCGGCGCCAGAGGACGTGTAGTAGTTGGGGTATCGTAAAGGAAGGAAATTTTCCTGATGGCGAGGCAGTAAACTTTTTTGTTACTTGGAAAGTTTGCACTGGGGATGAATTTACCTCCTTGTATCCTTGCAAATAGTTTTTGTGCTTACTGGAATATTACGAAGGCTTATATCCGATGTATCTCTACCTGTTTCTTGACTCGTAACATAGTATTTCAGTTTGTCTAAGTATTTGCAGCAATTTTTATTTGTTATATACAATAATCTCTGCATTTTATGCCCAGTGGGGATTTCTCTTTTTTCTCAAAGAGATGTTCCGGGGACAGAACGTGCTTTAGCCCGTTTTCAGGCTGCATTAAAGTTGGTCCAGACAATCCCTTATTGCCTGCTAACATTTCTCTTACGAGGGCATGCTTAGGAGAAACTTACGCTCTGCTCCACAATCTAACTTTTATGTATAGGATTAAGCCCATAAATTCAAAATTCAGCCCGTGCAAAGTGTTTGTGGAGTCGTTTTTGGGGTTTTTTTTTTTTGGAAAAATCTGCACCCTGTTGAAAGGAGTGGGAAAGATCCTGGTGATATGGCAAGGCTCAGATTTTTCCCTTGTATTTTTAGCCTAAGAACTTAATGTCCTCTTTGCAATGTCCAACCAGCCAAAAATCAGCTGTATACAATGGGCACTTTTGCTTTTCAAAGGCGGTCTCCCATCTCGAAAGAGGCAGCTCGCCTCAAATTTGCAAACCGCAGGATGGGAAATGGAATTTGCCTTCAGTATAAAAATCCCAAGTGTTTGCAAACAGCCCTGAGAAGAATCCGGGCTCTTGGCTTGACCTCTCTCCGCGCTGAATTCCAGCTTGGGGAGTTTGTGGTCTTACAAAAAAAAAAAAAAAAATAATAAAAAGGGGTGAACGAGCGAAGTCTTCCTGAGTGCCCGGTCGTCTTTCCGGAGCGAGGAAAAACAGTCAAGCTGGAGGGGATTTTGGGAGCCCAGGAAGCGCGGGAGTGGGCCCTGAGCCAAACTGCTTTTAAAGTAGCCTTAAAGACCTGCCCGTGTTGGAGTGACTTTGCTCGCGGCGTGTGTTGGCGTTGCCGAGGTGGTGTTGGGCTGGTGCAGCCGTGGGAAACCTGCCCGAGAAGCAGAGTAAACGCCCGGGCAGTTATTCCTGCCCGAGCTCCGTGCTCTTCCCATTAAAATCTTAGCAATGCCTCTGCCGGCTCCCGGATCCGAGCTGCAGCGACCGCGGGGCGGGCAGAGCCGGGGACTTGCTCCATCCTAGGGCTTTGCTCCTTGTTTTTTTGGAATTCTGCTGTTAAAAAAAAAAACAACCCTCCTCCTCGCCCAGCCTCGGAGATCCCCTGCGATAAAGCCAGGACCAGAGTGCGCCGGGTCTGGCAGGGTGTAGGGCAAAGAAAATTCTCAGCAGCTCAAATCAAACTCTTAAAAACCTGAGTGGCTGATAAAATTGTGCTTTTGGGGGAGGATCGGAGTGGGAATGAGGGGTGGTCTGTCCCTCTGCACCTCCCGTTAGCCCTGGCGGGAGCCGCGCTTGCCGTTTCCCAGACCTTTGTTGCTTGCACAGCGCTGTTTAGGGAGGGAGCGACACGGGGCGGTGGGGGCCAGGGCTTTCCTGGGCATAAATTAGCTCCGATGGTGGGAACGGAGCAACCCAACACTCCTTCCTACCCGTTGTGGAGCTGGGCTACCCCTATTCCAGCCACAATTTCAGTCCTTTGGAGTTGAGCTTCGGAAATGGTGTCAGGATCAGGCCCTCGCTTTGGTCACACTCTCGGATGTGGCTTAAGCCTCCTCCTTCCTTGATAACAGAGCTCGGACGGCTTGTCCAGAGAGGGGGAAAGACCGGCATTCGGTTCACAGTTTGATTTCTCCGTGGTTACTGGGTCCAATCCTGCAGTTTTAGGAGGGACTGTCTAAATGTCAAGTGTGAGGTCAGCCCCCAGCGCGTCTGGTAGCAATTGAAAATAGCAACCGAGCTCTTACATTACCCCCAAAAGCCTCTGGCCCCGCCGTGCCACATGTTTTTGTGCTTCGGTATTGGAGATATTGCAGTCAGTGAATAACACAGACCTTGGGTTTTACGTCGTCAAAACTCAGCAGGCCGGTGCAGTAAAGCAGAGATTAAAAATGAGGGGCAAAACAGCACCCAAAGTCGACTGGATTTCTGCTGTCGTGGCCAGGATATGGCCCCAGTGGGTGCAAAGGGAGAAGGGAGACGGCAGGAAGGATCCCGAAAGATCCACAGCTTGAGCCGCAAACTCCTTTCTCTTCCCTCCTTCCCACTTCTTGCTCCAGCAGCTGGGAACCTGATCCTGCGAGCGCAGCCCCGCCGCGGAGGACACGGCTTGATTTTATATGCAAGTTTGGTAATGAATGACTGAGCGAGCCCAAAGCCAGCCCGGTTGGCATTTGAGACACCTCCCATCTCTGACTGCGGATGGCCTTACCCGGCGTGTGTGCTAAATTAAAAAAAAAAAAACAAAACCCAAAAAAATCCAAAAAACACCATCATCCCGGTGGCCACTCTGTACCAGAACTGGTTTTATCTGGTTCCAGTTATGCTTGTTTTGAGTAAGAGCGAGCGGTGCCAGATTCTGATCTCATTTGCACCAGTGGAGTCATTCGGAGGAGCCGGTCCCAGTTTACCTCACTCTTAAGTGAAAGCAGAACTGGCCCTGCTGGGAGAAGCGCTCCCCGGGGAGGTCCCCGGTGCCTCCCTGCGAATCCAACACGGGGGAAAAGCAGATGGCTCTTGGGACCCTCCCCAGAGGCGCTGCGGGTTTTACCACCCGCCCCAGGAAAAAGCTGTTTTCACCCAAAAAAGGCAGGGGAGAGGCTGAGACGGTGTGACTGTGCGCGCCGGGGTGAGCCAGGTGCTCTGGGGAGATGCCCGACGCGGTCGGGGGTGTCCATTAATGATGGTGGGGAGGAGGTAAAAACAGCCCCTTTCCACGCTGGGTGGGAAACTGGTGCTTGCAGGGGTCGGAGGGGGCTTTAGAGAGCGCAGCCCAGCTGGAGGGCAGCACCTGTAGGGTTTTCAAAGGGGTTTTGGATCCACGGGTCCAGGTTTGGACACCTCTGGTCCTCCTGCGTGGCCAAAGCCCCAGCAGATACCCTCTGGGCTGGGTGGCTGCTCTGCGGCGGGGAGCGTGTGGGAAACACCAGCTCCGGGGGGGGGAGGCGGAGGGAATCGAGCCGTGTTCAGGTCCCGACACGCGAGCGGGGCCTCTGGCTGAAACGCTGGGAACAGCTGTGTTTGGAAGTGCCTATTTTTCATATTCCCTGCAACACACGTGGATACCACCTACCGCTGGGGACTCTTCTAGCCGCAGCACGCTGCGGACTAGTCCTTCCTGGGGCAGGGTCTCAGACAGAGCCCCACACGCTCTCCCTTGCCCCAGTTCACCCAGTTCCACTGCTCCCCGAAACCTCCTCCTGCTGGAGGCTGGTACCAGGCTTGTTTTCCAGGTCCCCCAGCACAGCAGATCCTCGCTCCCACCCCATTCCCCCGCTCCTCTTAGGGGCTGTGAAGCCCCCCATTTTGAGCAGGTGCCTGGAGGGTGGTGAGGGACCAGGATATATTCCTGTGCTTCAGGCTGATGCATTTTCCTGGCCGTGATTGTTCTTAATGCTGAAGAAATTGAGCAATTGAAATAAATGACCAGAAACTGTTTATATTACTCTTGCCTCCTCCACAGGCCATTAGTGTGTCCCTTTCCCAGCAGAGCTCCTTTAGGACCCCATTCTGAGCCTATCTAAGTCCGTAGGTAGCTTTCCAATGACTTTTGTAGGTAAAGGAGCTTGGATTTTTTTTTCCTGCTGCATAAAATGAGTTTCTCGAGTGCTCAGGGCATGGTCGAGAAGCCAGATTTAAACTCCCAATGTACCAAAGTCTTTTGAAATTCTGGCCAAAGCGGGGAGGGGAGAGGGCTTGAAAAATTCTGCCCTGCTTTTCTCTGTTCCTGCTTTATTCCTGTGAATCGCCCAACCGTGCTTGGGTGGAAATTAATACGCTACGGAAAGGGAAGCTCTAACACGTCCTGCTTTTGAAAGGAGCAGAGACGGCCGGATCCACAGGGAGCAATGACAAGGCTTTTGCTCCATTATCAAAAACTTTTTAGGATCGATTCTTGTGCTTGTTAAACATCAAATGGGAGTTGCCTTTTTATTTTCTTTGTAATTTCTTCCCAGATTTTGTAGCTCAGCAAAGGCAGGGTGAAGCTCTCAGCTCAGAAGAGCCTCCTGTGCTCGGTTAAGTGCTCATCTCTCTTGCTGTCCTGAAGAATTACCTCTGGATGTAGTTCTCTTCCCTCTCCTCTGGTTAATTAATTGATCAGATTAATTTGGGCTACTGCAGGCCCAGCTGCAGAGTCCTCTAACGAATGTTGCACTTTGGATTTTTTTGGCAACCGGATTGAAAAATGGAAAGCTACCAAAGGTTTCACTAAATGCAAATTTCAAAAGAGGGGGAAGTGTTGTATAGGAGAAAGTATTGAATAAAGCAAGTTGGTTTGATTTTTTTTTTTCCACTGCACAGCAACCTTTCAGGTTTTCCCGGTTTGGATTTAAACTCTTCCTACTGGCGCTGGCCTGTAGTATTTTTAGTCCCATGTAAGCAAGTATTATTTGAGCTGAGATTCCCAAGAGGCCATTCCCTGTAGCGTTCAGAAGTTACTGTTTAGACAAAACCCTGTGTCTAAGGAGTGCCTTGCCCCGGATCTTTTTGGGACTGTTACATGTTTCTTCCCAGTTGCCACCAAATTAAGCCACTTATTGTGGCTTTGATTGCTTTTAGGTGCCTAAATAATCAATTGCCTTTTAGCGTTTCGCTGCCTGCAAGAGAGATGATGGCTCCTGGCCACCTGCAGGCACAGGAGTGATCCCACCCGAGTCCTTGGAGTCCTTTCTCTTCCCCCCTCGCCCAGCGTCCTTGTGTGACTCCTTGTGTGACAGCCCCAGCACGCAGTGATGTCCCAGCCTGTCCCCCCACAGCCTGGCGTTTCCCCCAAACACCTTCCCATCGAGGAACGCGCCGCATCGTGTGGGGCGAGGGCTGTTGGCAGCCATCCCTCCCTTCCTGCCCCGGGCAGCCTCTTCCCTCGAAGGAATTCTGGCACTCCAGAGACCTCCCCGGGCTTTTCCCACTCTCGCTGCACCCATGAGCACGCTCGGAGGAACGACGTTCCCCTCTCTCTGGTCTTACAAGCAGGGAAACTGAGGCATGGAGCAGTGCATGTCTTTTGGGGACTTCCTTTTCTCCTGGAAGCGGAGAAAAGCTCCGTGCAGCAGCTTTTTTCAACAAAATGGCACAAATAAGTAGTTGAGCACAAAAAGGCAGGATTTGGGGCTATCACCAACTTGGGGTTGCTCTTGGCAGCTTGGTGTGGTGTAGGATGAGAGCCAGGCTGGGTGGGAGGCTGGCTCTGTTGGGCAGGATGGAGTGTGTCCGGGGAGGCAGGAGAGGATGGTGGAGGTCCCAGCTCTGATCCAGACCAGGAGCTGAAGCCTTCACCTTGTCCATCCCTCCGAGATCTCACACAAGGACTCGAATCAATGATTTGGGCACTGAGGTAAGGCCAATTCCTGGCTTCCTACCTCGTTTTCCTTACCTACAGCGTGGAGCCAACGCTGTTTCTGTGCTGTGTGCACAAGCTTTGAGCAATGTTTGTAAAGCTCAGGGGTTTCTCTTCTCTCCAAACCTGGGATGCTGCGTGTGTGGCCATGAGCACAATATACCTGTGTCTGTGTTTTTATGTGTTTGGCAAAATTGCAAGATCCTGGATAAGAAAAATACCTATAAATATAAACTACTCATGAAATGTTCCCCGTGTCCACCTGCAGGCTTGTCTTGTATTATGGTGTAAACTTCCCACTGGAAAAAGAGGGTAAAACTGATTAGATCTTTTTTTTTTTTTATTTTCCTCCAGAAGTGTTTGGTTTCCAAATGGCCAGGAACAGCTGTGGGCTGGATGGTGGGAATGTGGCCTCCGAGGTAATTCCCGTGATTGTCCTCGAGCCGATGTAATGCTGTAGATTTTCCCAGCTGCTTCCAGGCGTTGGCGGGGACTGTCCTGCTTGTGGGACTCCTCAGAGTCCCCGGGACTGTCGGGATGGGAGGAAAGAGCTCTTCTAGGTGACACGAAACATCTGAGCGTGCCACCACCACGCTCGTGGGAGGCTCAGCTGTCGGAAAGGGTTCCTGCTGGGCTCCCTGGACCTCCAGGGGATGCTGAGCTGGTACAGCTGAGGCTCGTCAACCTTGGACATTTTGCCCTTCAGCTCCTCGGTCCTGAGGACAGGCTGGAAAAGGGCTCCGGGGCCGCTCACCACAAGGCTGCAGCTGTGCATGGTGGTGAGAAGTTGTTTGTCTCCGGAGTCTGGGATGTGCCCAGGCTCAAGGGCTGAGTCATTTGATTTCTCAAATGCGTGCCGAAGGGGTGGCGGAGGAAGCTGCCCTGCGGTTCCCTGCAGAGGGAGAGGGGGGGAGACCCTCACGGGCTGATGGCTCTGCCGGAACTGAGCTGAACTTTCTGCTTGAAAAGCTTTGACTAGCAGGAAAAAAGAAAATAAAATGTGCCCCCGGTGTGGAGAAGAGAAAGAAGCCCCTGTGTGTGGGGAAGTGCTTGCTCCCGCCGGCAGCCCAGGGCCGGGGTCAGCGCCGGGGAGCACACACTTGTTTCTTTAGGGGCTGCAACGTGTAATTTAGCTTGTCACGGAGGAATGTGCTCAATGCCTTTATTTAATCGGGAGTTTGCAAACCTGCTCGGGTGCCTTGTCTTCCTTTTTCCCTTCCCTTCCCAGCTGGGGAGGCTGGGGGGGGGTGGGGATGGTGGTGAAGGAACACGGTGCTTTTGTCTCCGACCCTGTGGCTGCTGTCAGATGAATGGGTTTAGCGGCAGCTCGGTTCGCATGACTGGTTTGAACTGTGCCAGCGAACACGCCGCCGTGGCGAACAGGCTGTTTCCAGCCCCAGCTCCCTCCCAAACTCAGCTGCATCAGATATTTTCCTAGGCACTGGCATAAACCTTCTTACTCACTAGAAATGTGGCCCTGCGGGTTCCAGGGCATTCTTGGGAGGAGGAGAACACCACGTGGATGTGGCCCGTTGGAGGATAGCGGTGCTCAGCACCAGGGTGTCTTGAAGAATGGGGTGAAACTGCCATTGCTCCAGGTCTGTAGATAATAACCAGATCCTCCTTCTCCACGACTGCCCCTCTACAAACCAGACCCGTGGCCGTGCTGCTGTGGTCCCTGGTTACAAAGACATCCCTGCTCGGGAAAGGAGAGGGCTTAAGCGTATGTTTAAGTGCTTTCCTGAATCCAGGCCAGGTCCTCTGCTTTAGCAGAGCACAACCTCACTCATCTTCCTCTCGGTATCGGAGCGAGACAGGAGCCCGGATGCTCAGAGATGCTTCTTCATGCCTCTGGCGATGTGTCTGCTCTGACCGGTGCTGCAGAAACACCTCTCTGTTGAACAACTCCCTCCAGGAACAAAAAAAAAGGTCCCGGGGAAGCAGGGCTGTCAGCGCAGACAGAAATGTTTGCCTCTTTGCCTCTGGGTAGAGACAGATAGAAACCTGGAAAAAAAAAAAAAACCCAGCCGCCACCTTTCTTTGGAAAGAAGGAAATTGCTCTCTAATCGGGCATGTGGAAGTGAACTTGTGTGCTGACTCCGGAGGAATTTTGGCTGTTCCCCGGGGGGTTGTGATTGCTGTTTGGGTCAGATCCCAGCTCTGATCTCGGACTTGCCTTTGGGAGCGGGATTCCTCAGCACGGAGCCGCTGGCATTTGAGGAATGAGGGATGCTCGGTTCAGAAAACCAAGCAAACTGAGTTTGTGTGTGTTTGTGTATGTGTGTGTGTGTGTGTGTGTGTGCAGCTTAGCCGTGTTCTTCTTAGCAGGAATTGCAGAATTCCCCCACTGAAATGGACAAAAAAACGTATTCAGGGAGCAGAAGTAAGCCCTGAGAGTAGTCTTGAGGACAAATGTATTTAACCACATCGCTCTCGTTAATGACAGTGCAAGTTCAGGGGCTAAAACCCTCTGCTTATCCCAAACCAAGACCTGCAAGCCCTGCTTTGTGCAGATACTCTCACCGGGGGCCCGTGGGATTCACACGAACCAGTGCTGGGAGGATTAGGAAGCCAGGGTTATAAAGGCGTTGCTGTGTTGTACCATCGTGGTTCCTGTATCACCAGGAAATAAGAAAATTTAGCAGAGACCCCTCCTGCTAAATCAGGAGGTCAGAGACTTCCTGATTCCTCCAGAGATCCCAGGGCCAGGGAGTGAGGATGCCCTTTTCAGGCTTCCTTGGGATGGAGGATGGGGAAGCATCTCTCTGAATTCAGATCCAGGAGGTTGGGCACGGTGGAGGGGTAACAGGGCAAAACCCCCTGCCCCATAATGACCTTAAAACATCTGAGCTGGAGCTGTGAGAGGTGCTTAGTAGCCCATCTCGATCCTTTAGATGGTGGTGGTCCTCCAGCAGAGGTGAAGGCTGCGAAGAGTGAGCGGGGGAACACCCGGCTGGGAGTCCCCGGCGCAGAGCTGCCTCCCACGCAGTCTGATAAACAAGGCATTTTCCCTCTCCTTCCCTGCAAGCGTTAAAGGGCTGGGCCCAGGAGCCACGGGAATCAACAGGAATCTTTCCAGTGTGGGCTTTGGATCTCCGTCTGGATAAATAAATAGAAGGAAATAACAAATAACATGGTTCTAACAAATATTTTAGAAAGTATAAATGTCTGCCTTTCCCTGTGACTCCATCCAAACCCCACAAAGGAAAAAATTTCCCTGTTTCTGTGATGCTTTTCCATCTGCCTTTCCCCAGTGATTGGGAGTGTTAGTGCAGGCACCTTGGCTGGCCTGCGAGGAAACCCAGCCTGGGATTTCTCTGGGGGTGGCGAGTGACCTTCTCGGCCGACCACCTCTGCGAGCGAGCTTCATGCTATTAAAAGCTCCCCCCAACCTTGTCTGCAGAACGAGTTCCCGTCCTCGGAGTAACCGTGTGCTGAATTTGGGCGGCTCTATAAAAATAAATGCCGTATTGGGCTTTTCTGTGGGTTTCTAGCCTCTGGGTTGAGGTTTCCAAGGGCTCCCTGCTTGCTGCTGCCTTGCAGCGACACCTGCTGCGCGATTCTAGGAGGAGAGTGGTTTTCCTTCCCTTTTTTTCTGGGAAAGTTTGCGCCAGGGCCAGCTTTGGCTTTTAAGGTGGGAGAAAAGGAAGTGGGGAAGCGTGGTCTTTCCTCAAATAAAAACATTTCTGCCGTCCGCAACTTCTCCAGCCTGGCTGGGCCCGTGGCGGTGATGCTTTTGTTTTGCAAACTTCTCCCAGCCCGGCTTTGGGTGGGAAATGATGAAAAAAAGACTCGGGAGAAGTAATGCAGGTGGCTGCCTGCCCCAGAGCTTGATGTGAAGAGGGAAGAGGCACATCCCACCCCCCATGCCATGTTTTGGGGACCCTCCCTGGCCGTGGAGGGAGATTATAGAGTAACAGACTGGTTTGGGTTGGAAGGGAACTTAAAGCCCCCCCAGTGCCACCCCCTGCCCTGGGTGACACCTCCCACCACACCAGGTTGCTCCAAGCCCCCTCCAACCTGGCCTTGAACCCCTCCAGGGACGGGGCAGCCAC
>JAOXNO010000009.1:6941778-6952366 GCA_028565335.1 Limnodromus scolopaceus | reverse complement strand
GAGCCTTCTCTTCTCCAGGCTGAACCCCTCCAACTCTCTCAGCCTGTCCTCCCAGCAGAGGGGCTCCAGCCCTCCCACCATCTCCGTGGCCTCCTCTGGCCCCACTCCAACAGGTCCATATCCCTCCTGTGCTGAGGACTCCAGAGCTGGATGCAGTGCTCCAGGTGGGGTCCAGAGCTTCCAGAGTGAAGCAGAGGGGCAGAAATGATGACGTGGGTACCCACGCTCTGGGAGGACAAACCCGTGCTTGTCGCAGGCAAGAACTGCCACGGGGCTGGAGAAATGACCCGTCTTGCCTGTTTTCTGTCCCGCTAACACTTTGCTCTTTGTCTCCAGTTGTAGGATTGTGGCAGAGCTGGCCATGATGTTATGGTTTGTGGTTGGTGCCCTCTTCCCAGCGCTGCTCCTGGCCGCACCGCCCCCCATAAACAAGCTCGCCCTCTTCCCGGACAAGAGCGCTTGGTGCGAGGCAAAGAACATCACCCAGATCGTGGGGCACAGCGGCTGCGAGTCCAAGTCCATCCAGAACAGGTAGGGATCTAGAGAATCACAGTATGACACAGGGTTGGAAGGGACCTCTGGAGATCTTCTAGTCCAACCCCCTGCCAAAGCAGGTCCACCCAGAGCAGGTCCCACAGGAACGTGTCCAGGTGGGTTTGGAATGTCTCCAGAGAAGGAGACTCCACCACCTCTCTGGGCAGCCTCTGCCAGGGCTCTGCCACCCTCACAGCAAAGAAGATCCTCCTCATGTTTAGGTGGAACTTCTTATACTCAAGTTTGTGCCCATTTCCTCTTGTTTGTGCACCATTTCCACTGGTGTCACTGGGCGCCACCCTCGATGCAGAGCTGGATGCAGCTGGTCTCCATTTACAGATGGCACCAGAGTGGCTTTGGGGACTGTCACTTGCACGAGAAGCCAGGCACAATGTCCCACCTCTGCCCGGCTGCCTTCTGTCTGTCTCAGCGGAAGGTCAAACCTCCTTCTGCCTTTGTTGAGAGATAGCAGGGAGCTCCCCCTGAACCCTCATCCCTCCTGTTGTCTTCGCAGGGCCTGCCTGGGACAGTGTTTCAGCTACAGCGTCCCCAACACCTTCCCTCAGTCCACAGAGTCCCTGGTTCACTGCGACTCCTGCATGCCAGCCCAGTCCATGTGGGAAATCGTGAGTACCCCTGCCCCCTCCTCAGTTCTTCCTGTGGGTCCTCCTCGCTCAGGGGCTCTCAGCTCTGCTCTGCCACCGCTTCAGGGCAAGTCCTTCTCCTTCCCCGGAGTTTTCCCACTCGTGGTTTCCTTCCAGGGTGTCTCTCAGGTGACTTCACCCTGTCTTGAGATGCCTGGGTGGCAACTGGAAGCAACGTGACTGCTGTGATGAACGATGTATCACTGTTTGCAGAACCATCCCCCGCCAGTCCCTGCATTATTCATCCCTGCCCTCATCCCGCGCACCTCTTTTCTCCAGCGCTCCCGTTGTCGCCTCCTCCCACTTGGGAGTTTTTCCCTTCTTCGATGGCCAGAAGCGCTTCCCACAGCCCATCTGCCCGTCACCCTCAGCCCTCACAGCTCCGTGCCACCACTGATCCACAAACCCTGCCTGCGGGGCCAGCCCGGGCACCGGGCAGCTGGTTTCTGCCCTCGGCTTTGCTTTCAGCTCACAAATTTGGGCAGATGCTTTAGTCCAAACTCTCCGAGATGCTCAGCAGCGTGTCTTGGGGGTGGCCTTTGGTGTTACTACCGATATTTCCGTGCCAGTAGAGCCTGGGACCAGTGTCCCACGTTTTCCCCGGGTCTTTTGCAGCTTGTCACCTTGTGAGACATTCCCAGGGAACTCTTGCCTTGCAGAGTGACCGTGAAGGTCTGTCTGCACGGGCAGCAAGCCATCGATTCTGGCTTAAAATACCCCAACCCTGCAGGTCAGGCTGAGGATTGAGCCTCCATCCTCACTCACTGTGTCCTCATCCTTCTACCCAGGTGACACTGGACTGTCCAGGCAACGACGAGATCCCCAGGGTTGACAAACTGGTGGAGAAGATACTTCACTGTAGCTGCCAGGCTTGCGGGAAGGAGCCGAGCCACGAGGGAGCCCTCTTCAACGTCTACCTGAACGCGGAGGAGAACATGCCCGCTGAAGGTCCCAGCCCCCATCACTATGCCCACCACCAACAGGAGGTGGAAGAACCTCCCGCCTCCAGCCACCACCATCACGAGGAGGAGGGCGAGGAATGACCTGGCCCTTGGGGACTGTCCTGGCAGCCGGTGGCGCGGGCAGGGGGTGTGTGCGAGGGAGAGGGTTTGGGGAGGGAGGGGGGTGGTGGAGTCTTTCCTGTCTAATAGCTACTACCCTCACGCTTTGCTCTCCACGACACCCCGGGGCCCGGAGGAAGGTTTCGAGGCACAAGCGGGGCTGAGGGGCGGATGTGGGGCTGGAGCTGCGGGGCGAGAGAGGAGGGCTCGGGGTTTTTTTTCTGATGCAAAACTACTTGCACATAATAGTAATAATATATTGAGAGGAGCGGGAACCCGGACGAGGGGGTTTCGGCTGAGAGCAGGAGCTGAGCTGGGCTCCCCGGGGGCCGTCCTGACCCTGCCGAGGGGCACTTTGCTGAGCCCTTCTGGGTTTTTCTCTTGTAAACGGCTCGTACCTGGGGTGGAGGAAGAGGGGACGCAGCCTCTCCGCGGTCCCGGGGAGATGCACGTCTCTCCTGGGGTGTGCAGGACCCGGGGACATCCCTTCTTCCTCCCGTCTGCCCTGCCTGCCCGAGGGCTCAGCGGGGACGCGCTGTTCCTCCTGGCACCCACAGGATCTGAATTCAGCCCCAACCCCCTCGTGTTCGTCGGCTTCTGGGGAGTGTTTCCCCCCGGGATGTGCCTGTGGGGCTGTGGGCGTGAGGCTGCTGGGGAACGGTGTTGGCGAGAGCCCTTAACCTTGCTGGTCCCTGGGGCCACCACGTAGCTCCCTGGGGCCACCACGTAGCTCCCTGGGGACAAGGGAGCTGGATGATGCCACGGGCTTCGCATTTGGTGGCCCACAGGGGAAGGCAAAAAGCAGGCTGGGGTGGCCTGGGTGGGAGCCAGCCCCTCTCCTCCCTCTCCCTGCTGCACTTTACTGGTGGTGGAGGGAGAAGGGGGACGAGTGCCGGGATGCCCATGTACCTTCGCAGGGTACGAGGGGGCTCGGGGTGTGGGGACAGCCCTGGGTCCCTTCTGCTACCCCTTTCTCTCCCTTGTATAAAGCTGATTTCTTTGGCGCTGTCCTGACAAGAGCTTCCAGAGCTTGTAATCGATGCCTCCCCCTCCTTTTTACAAAGTTTGGTTGTGTTTTGGTTTTTTTGGATTTTTTGTTTGTTCGTTTGTTTTTTTGTTTGGTTTGGTTTTTTTTCTTAAATAAATTAGTCCTGACTTCCATTTCTCAGTGCTCTGATGCCTGTCTGGTTTTTGGCAGTAGGCTCCTCAGTGCTGACGGGGGAGAGGCCGTTTACAGCAGGACACCGGGTGGGATGGCAGCGCAGGAGGGTCCAGGGCACGGGAGATCCGTGGTTCCCTTTAACTTTCTGCCACGTTTCGTTTTGGAGGAGGAGGGAGAGATGCTAAAAGGCAAACCCACCCCAAATTCTCAGCATCTGGGCTGCAGGTGGCCACGGGGCGCCTTCGCATCAGCTGCGGTTGCGCTCTTGGTTCCTGCAGCCTGGAGGTTGAAGGGCTGCCGGGTCCCACTTGTGTGGGAAGTGCGTGGGGTCTCGGCGGGGTGGTGCAACCTTTATCAGCTCTGTTGCCACTAGGTGACACTCTTGATCCAGCGCGTTTGGTGGCATCCAGATGTTCATGGCCTCCAGGAGTGCCTCTGGAGCGGAGGAAGGCGACCTTGGACATGGACATGGACATCCCTTCATGGGTGAGGAGGGGACCCAAGCGCCTTGGCTGGAACCAAGCGGGCTATTTCCAAGGGTGTCTGGATCAGGCGTTCCATGGGCAGGGCAGAGTGTGCCCTTGAGAACCTCTGGTCCCGCTGATGCCCGGCCACCCAGCAAAATGATCAGAACCCCAGGGAAGGTCCCATCTGCTCTTGGAGGGACAGGGGGCCGTGCCCTGCAGTCCTGGGGGCTCTGCGCAGGTTTGGGGAGCAGCTCCCCGGGTGGTGAAGCGGGAGAGGGTTTGCGTTAAGGCAGCAATTGCCGCAAGGGAGGAGGTGAAAAGGAAGGACCCTGGCAGGGGTGGAGGTGTCCTGTGTACTAAGATATTTTTTTTAGGCTGTGGAGTCTCTTCCCAAGGACGGGAGCTTCTCAGGAGAACCAGGAGGCAGGAAAAGGTGGAAAAACCCATTCTGTCCCCAACCACCAACATGTGGCCCTTTTACTGGCGTACAGTGAAAAGAGGAGCTGGATTTAGCAGAGGGACAGTTCCTATAAACTCCAGGAGCTGCCGGTCAAGGTGTTTGGAGCAGGATGTCTCCACCTCCTTTCAACACAACCTGACTCCAGTGGAGGCCTGTTTCGCAGCTGAAAACACAAATCTTTTAAAGGTAGCTCCATCCTACATCTGGCTGTCCCAGTTTAAGGAAGGAATGAGATCCCAAGAGTAGGTTGAGGTACTGGAGGCTGCTGTGTTAAGCCCTGGACCACCTGGATGTCCCCCCCAAGGTCTCTCAGCCTCCCAGTTTTACTCACTCCGGCTCACCAGCCCCTTATTTTTTTTTGCCATGTTGACATTTGGCTGTTGACAACCTGGTTTTGCTTTCCCCGCTAGTGATACTGGAGAGCGGAGCTGGTGGAAACCATGATCCCCCGCAGACGTGTCCAGAAACGCAGCGCAGGGCAGGGAGCACAGACAGGCCAGCAGAGCTGCCGGAGCAGAGAAGCTTTTGCAGGGACAACGGTAGGATTTGGGCCTCGTTTTAAGGCAGATTTGTTAAAACACATTTCGCTCTGATCAATTCAGATTCACTTCCCCAGCGAACCCATCCAAACCAAGCGTACGGAACCTCCCACGTACCTAGTTGGGGAGGACACGCTCCTCAGCCAACCTCCTTCTCTGAAGCAAAAAGCTCTGGAGATAAACTGAGATGCTCCTGAGGTTGGGGTGCGGCGGGGCCGAGGAGGAAAAACGGCTTTTCGCTGCGGCACGATTTCCTCGCTGAGCGCTCGCGGGGACCCAGCTGGGATAAATCTGTGCTGCCGCGCTCCTTTATCCCGGCTGGGGAGGCTCGGGGTGGGTTTCCTTGCTTGTTCCCAGCACAGATGGGACGAGGAAGCGAGGGTTTCCTGGTACAAGCCCTTTTCTAAAGAAACCTCCTGCTGCGATCAGAGCCTCGCGTGTGTGTGTGCTCTGCCCTGGGACGCCTGCCAGGAACGGAGTGACGCAGAGGTGGCCGGGGAGGGCTGGCCCAGAGCATCCAAGGAGAGGGTCCTGGGGAAGCGGGAGGGAGGGCAGACGCCGTGTATGGGCTCCCAGGAGAGCTTGTCCTGGTACGAGTGACAGCAGCTGTTTCCCAGTCTTTTCCCAGCTTTCCAGTGGCACGGAGATCCGTGGGGAATACGGGCTGCGTCCGTGCGTCCCTTCGCGTCTCCCTGTCCCTTGGTCAAGAGACGGGAATTGCTCAGTCAACCGCTGGGAAAAGCAGACAAAGGGGTTGAAAAGGTGATGAGAAAAGTAAATCTTGGTAAAGAAACACATTTCTGTCACCGGGTGGGTGGGGAGGGGATGGGGTCGGTGGGGGGGGGCGTGCAGCGTGCACAGCTGGCGCTCGCCCACACATCTGCAGCGGCATCGTCCCCGGGGAAGCGTGTTAACGACAGCTTCGGTGGCGGCGCGGGGAGGAAAGGGCAACGTCTGGCCCTGTGACCGCAGGGGAAGGTGCCAGGGACACAGCGGAGACGCACGCATGGCTCTGGTTTGTGCTGGAGTCGGTGTCCTGGGCTCTGGGCTCCCCCCCCGGCAGGAATTGCAGCCATTTGTTGGAAGAAAAACACCCCTTTAGGCAGCCGGGTAATTAAAAAAATGTAATCAGTCTCTGCCAAGCACCCGGAGGGATTGGCTCTGACACATAGGGGTGGCAGCGTGGGATACCTAACGGCACTTCAAGATGTAGAAGCATCTTCTGAACTAGATGAAGGGATGAAGAAGCCAGCGGGACCTGCTGGCTCCTCTGACGTGTTGTCTCCCGCTTGCCAAAGGGCCAGTTGCCGTGGGTCCATCAGGCAAAGGCAGGGACCTGGGCTGCACCGAGGTCAGGCCAAACAACCTGGGAGTGGAGGGGCAGGAGCCCTGGTTGTCCCCGAGGGGCAGGACCCCTGGCTGTCCCGGCGGGGGCACAGCCTTTTCTCACCCCCTCCATCCCTGGCTGGGGGTTGCTGGAAAATGAGGCAGCGAGTCCTTTCCGTGCCTCCGGCCGCTTCCTGAGCAGGCGACTGGGGGCTGTTGCAGGCAGGTTTTGTTGCTTTTTATTTAGCTTTGCAAAATTTTGCTTTTTATCGACTGGTGCCGAGGATGGAGCCTGGTGCTCGGTGCCACCGGCTGGGCCTGGCCGTGGACCTGCTGGCCCCTGGGCCACTGGCCAGCTGGCAGGCGAACGCGGGGTCTCCGGTGCCGGCAGAGGGGAGGCAGAGCGTGGGGCTGGCTGTCTCTTTAAGGCGGAAAAGGGAACTCTCTGCCTGCCACTTCGTGGAGTTTAGACCAGATCCCTGTTTCCATTAGCATTTCATTTCATTTCATTTCATTTCATTTCATCTCCTCCTCTCCCCCCTCCCAGCCCCACCTCCTCCGAATCGGCATTTCTGCATCCTTTTCTCTGTGCATCACGGAGCGGCAGGTAAAAGTCTGGCTGGTACTTGCACACACACACACACACACACACACACTCACACACACGCACCCCTGCACGCTGGACGCACCTCTGCCCGGGGAGAGACACTGCCCACACTCCTGCGCGTTGCATCTTCCTCCTCGGGGGACGAGCTGAGCCGGGAGCATCCCCGTCCTCGCCTCAGGGCTGCTCTGCCTCTCCCTGGTCTCTGGCTGCAGCGGCAGAGCTCGGGCTCGGAGGAGCTCGGTGGGACCCCGCTGCCCCAGGGCACGGAGCTCTGCAGGTGGCCAAGCCCGGCTGGGGGGCAGAGAGCCAAGCATCGGGGGGCCAGAGCATCTGGAGCATCCTGAGGTCCGGAGCATCCTGGGGTCCAGAGCATTCCAGCACCCAGAATATCCTGGGATCAAGTGCATCCCTGTCACCTGGAGTATTCTGGGGTCCAGAGCATCCCCAGCATCTGGAGTATCCTGGGATCAAGCACATCCCTGTCATCTGGAGCATCCCGAGGTCCAGAGCATCCTGTCACTTGGGAGTATCCTGAGGTCCAGAGCATCCCTGTCATCCGGAGTGTTCTGAGGTCCAGAGCATCCCAGCATCTGGAGCATCCAGAGCATCCCGGGGGCCAAATTATTCCCTGGTCCAGCACATCCAGAGCATCAGAGCATCCAGAGCATCCCTGGCATCTCGGGCATCCTGTCATCCAGAGCATCCCAAGCCTCCCTGGTGTCCAGAGCATCCCCAGCATCCCGGAGCAGTGTCCAGGGACATCCCAGCTCGGGGAGGGGGGATTGCAGGGACAAGAAAATGTGAGTAACGGGGAGGGGAACCTTGCTACTGCTGATCGGCTCCCGGGAATGTCAGTCTGCCCCGACGGCCAGTGAAGAGAGAGAGAGGAGGCAGAGAGGGAGAGGAGGAGGAGAGGAGGCAGAAGAGGAGGCAGGAGATCGGACACAGAGCAGAGACAGAGAGATGGTCCTTCGTCCCCCGGAGCTGGCTCGGGCGATGATCACCTAGCACAGGTCACGGCCTGAGAAGGTCCCCCCAGCTCCAGAGCCAGCCCTGCCCCCCGGCTCCTCATGGAGGGCGATTTGGGGTCCCCCAACGCCAGCGTGCTGGGGGAGCGCTCGCTGCTGGTGGGGAGCAGCTGGGTGGCCGCTTTCCTCTGCTTCATCATCCTGCTGACCACCGCCGGCAACTTCCTCCTCATCCTCCTCATCGTCACCCAGCGCTCTCTCCGCAACACCTCCAACTACTTCCTGGTGTCCCTCTTCATGTCCGACCTGATGGTGGGGCTGGTGGTCATGCCCCCGGCCATGCTCAACCAGCTCTACGGCCGCTGGGTGCTGCAGGGGGACTTCTGCTCCCTCTGGTACTCCTTCGACGTCATGTGCTGCAGCGCCTCCATCCTCAACCTCTGCGTCATCAGCTTGGACCGTTACCTGCTCATCATCTCCCCCCTCAAATACAAGCTGCGCATGACCTCCTGCAGAGCCCTCTGGCTCATCCTGGCCACCTGGACCTTGGCTGCGCTGGCCTCCTTCCTGCCAATCAAGATGGGCTGGCACGAGCTGGAGTTCGAGGTCCGGTCCCCAAACGTCACCTCCCGGGGGGAGGAGGACCAGTGCCGGCTGCTGGTCAGCTTGCCCTACGCCTTGGTGGCCTCCTGCCTGACTTTCTTCCTCCCATCCGCCGCCATCTCCTTCACCTACTGCCGCATCCTCCTGGCAGCCCGCAAGCAAGCGGTCCAGGTGGCTTCCCTCGCCTCCAACGTGGCCACCACCGCCACCGACGAGACCACGCCGCAGGTAAGGTGGTGACAGCGCCGCCGCTCCTTGAGGACCCCCGCGGTTTGGGGACCTGGGGTGTTTCTGCCTTCGGGATGGCCTCGGGGGCCAGCAAAGGGCTTTGGCAACCGGCCCACAGGGAGGGCGATTTTGGGCGACCTCCCCTCCGTGATGGGCCGATAGCTGCTCTGTGGTGTCCTCGGGGGTGTCCTGTGGCTTGTCCCAGCGACACTGAGCTGTTAAGCTGCTTAGGAACACAGAAAGAGCGTGAGCAGGAGCAGAGGAACAAATTCAGATACAAAAATGCTCAGCAGCCCAAAATAAACGCAGCCTCGCCCCCCCTCTCGGCTCCCGTCATCCCGAAGGGCTTGGGTCTCATCTGACTTTCCACTCGTAAATCTTGGCCGTGGTGGGCGCGAGACCGTATGGGGCAGAAGGAGCTTAAATAATAGCAAATACCAAATTCTGGAGAGCACCTTATTGCGAAGAGCCAGC
The DNA here is from genome assembly GCA_028565335.1 of Limnodromus scolopaceus. Classification (NCBI taxonomy): domain Eukaryota; kingdom Metazoa; phylum Chordata; class Aves; order Charadriiformes; family Scolopacidae; genus Limnodromus; species Limnodromus scolopaceus. The sequence goes on along the minus strand of JAOXNO010000009.1, from coordinate 6,943,293 downwards.
TTCTGGTTTTGTTACCTGCTCTGTAACGGGAACCGCAAAATACCTCCTCACTCCGTCGCTGCTTAAACCAGCGCGTGTGGTTTTTATAACCAAAACGTGGCTCCGCTTGTTTGTGTTTCTCCGGGAGAAGGTAATTGCCACTAAATCTAACAGCTTTAATTCCTCGTAATAGGCTTTATTGACCTCATCTCCTACAGGGAAAAGACAAGCTTAATTGCCTTTAAATACCTTGATTTAGTTTGTTGTTCTTTCTCTTTCAAGCAAGGAGCCGGGAGGCTCTGGCCGGGCCAGCTCTGCCGCGCGTGATGTACCAGCTGTTCAAAAACAAGAGGAGAATCAAAGAATAAACATGTTATAATCATAAAATGTTTATTTTTTTTCCGCCCCCCGGATGCCAGGGTTTTTGGATTGTACAAACACGGCCCCGGTGCTGCCCCGCTCGGGGGGTGCTTGGCTCTGGTGGAAAATCAACCCCCCCCGGGTGTTTGAGCAGAGGCGAGTGCCCCAGCAGACTCCCAGGAGCCTCAAATTGGCTCCGAGTGACCCCAAAACAAGGTGTCAGCCAAGGAGTCCTCAAGTTTCATCTTTGTAACCCATTTTTCTTCTCTTTTCAGGCAGGAAACTGAGTGGCAACGGGGCCTCCTTTAATTAAGGCGGAGGGCTGAGATAATAATTTAATTTTAGATTGCAGGAGCGGATGGAGGACTGAGTTAGTTCTGGTGTTTGTGGGCTGAAATGTTCGGCGTCCTGCTTTTAAAAATATAATTGGTTTGCTGCTCTAATCAGCAGCCTCTTTAGGGCATGCTTTATCCTCACCAAAACAGCCACTGAGTTGGATTTTTCTATAAAAGAAGCGTCTTAATGGTAAAGCCTCGATTTTACAGCAAAAAAATAAACCCCCAAAACCTCTCAGGGCTGAGGGTTTCTCTTGCTTCCTCTGCCTGATGGATGGTCCAGGCGCCGCGGTGCCGCCCCGAGCACGACGGGAAATAACAGCGGGGCTTTTTGTGGGATTTACAGCCCCAAACACCACTTTTCTTGGGCGGGAGGTTGATGCCCGCGGCTCCGGCCCCGGGGAGAAGCCCTCGCTCATCGCCCCTTGTCCCGCTGCAGGTTCCCTGCGCCCCGAGCCAGCCCGCGGCCGGCGGCGAGAGCAGGAGATTCGCCAACAAGCACAGCAAGAAGGCGCTGAAGGCCAGCCTGACGCTGGGCATCCTCCTGGGCATGTTCTTCGTGGCCTGGCTCCCCTTCTTCGTCACCAACGTGACGCAGGTAAGCACCAACGGGGGCTTTCTGACGGTCTTCAAAAGCTTTGCACTTCGAGTCTCAGCGGGGTTGGATCCCAGGCACCTGCAGGTCTTGCTGGGAGGAGCAAAGATGGGATTTCCCCAGGGAGCAACGGGAAGGAAAAGCCCTCCCAAAGGGTTTTGAAGGGTTCCTTCACTGAATTTCACTGAATTTTTAGAGTTGGAAGGGACCATAGAGATCATCTAGTCCAACTCCCCTGCTGAAGCA
>JAOXNO010000009.1:6910249-6926878 GCA_028565335.1 Limnodromus scolopaceus | reverse complement strand
TGGAGGGGGCTTGGAGCAACCTGGTGTGGTGGGAGGTGTCCCTGCCCAGGGCAGGGGGTGGGACTGGATGGGCTTTAGGGTCTGTTCCAACCGAAACTATTCTATGATTTTATGACTTCTGCAATAATTGTCACGATCCATCCGTGCTCTCTGCTAGACTTCCAGCCAGGCATTCCTGCTGTCCCCAGGCTTGCAAGTTCATCCCTGGTTTCTGCTGCAGTAAAACTGCCCAGAAAAACTTCACCATCCTTCGTGACTTATGAGCCTCCGTGAAAACGCTCTGCCTACGTTCTGCCTCTGAGCATTTCTGCAATATTCAAATGTTAATGCAAAATGTAATCTACAATATCCCTTTTGAACAAACAGCAATCAATCTAATACACTACAGCTCAATTACTTCCTTGGTCTCTCTAACAGGTGCTGTCAAATAAATCTACTGAATAAATCAGTCCCATTGTAACTATTAGGGAAGCTTTTATAACTGCATTTGCTGAGTGGGAGGACCTTTTTCTCTCAGTTTTTTTACTGACAGTCAGATAAAAAACATACTAATCAAGAGAGACGTGCAATAAATGCCTTGGAGGTGAACTCCTGTTTATACTGAGGTCTCTTAGTCCCCCGCTCTTTTGAGGATTCTGATGCTACCACAGCGAAGAGAACCAAGCCCTTTGGATCCAGTCCAGTTTTCATTATGGATGGACTGGGAGATGCCTAAAATACCAAGGCTGCCTGCATAATATCTGCACACTGAGCACCTTTGCATCACCTATGCTTTATTCTTCTATCACAGCTTGTCCTTCCTTATTCCTGTCAGGAGACTCACGGGGACTTCCAGTAAGGGCATCTGCAGGGATGGAGCTGGTTCCCATTATAGAAAATACCTCTTTCTATATTTTTGTTAAGCTACTGCACTGTATTGGCAGCAAAATCCATCTTTGCTTTCTTTCCACTTTAAAAAATATTGCCCTTGAATACTTCCCCATTCTTGCTCCTTTTACTGTTAAAATGTTCATCAGAATGCACTGTATTTCTTTTCATAAAGCTCCATGGTCTGGAAAATGGATGAAGAGTATGATACCTACTTAATATAGGATTTTCCCACTGCGGGAATTGCTTCTTTCCCCCCCCCCACGCCCCTCAGTGCTTTGCAGTAAGATTAAGCAAGTGAAAGTGTCAGCTCTTTCTGTTCTCCCAGAGAACAGCGCTGGGATTGTCTGTTGGCATCAGGCAGCATGGACACAGATGCCCGACAAGAGCAGATTAGCAGATAGCAGCTCTGCAAGTATTACTCATTTAACTGAAATGTAAATACTGCTCCTCCGGGGGAGAAACGGAGAGGCTGCTGCGAGCCAGGCAGGAGAAAGCCTGCAGGACTCCAGGGGGTTTCACAGTTCAGGAAGTAGAAGGTCAACAGAAAGAGGGTCTCTGAAGAGAAATCAAAGAGAGGAGAGTAACACAGACTGAAGTGACAGGAAAAGCCACCCCGATGCCACCACCGCTTGATGTCTTTGGCCATTTTCCTTTTCATGCCCGCAACAGATGTCACTGCTCGGCACACAGCTAATGGTAACGCTGGGGAGAGTGAAAAAATGGATGTGGCAGCATGTGAAAATGCTAACCAAGGCAACCAGTAAGATGGGAAGACACAAGAACAGCTACAGTGCTGGACCACATTTAAATGCCTCTGCTATGGCACTTCCTTCTGGGAAGCCTATATTTTGTTCTGCAAAGTCTCTATTTTATCTGCAGAGCATTAAGCCCTGTGTTTTCTGGCAAGGGCTTGCACATAGCTCAGTTATAATGAATGAAATGAGCTGGTAACAGATGGGTATTTATAGGCTCAGTGGGCTGGTGCTCCAAAAAATCTGAAGAAAAAAATAAATAAATCTGAAAGCACTTAAAAGAGCCTTAAGCTCCAGAGCAACGTTGCCAATCCCTACCCAGCTTGTGGGGAAACTCAGGAGGAGTCACGGCAGGAAGAGTCACCATGGAAGTATCCCGAGCTCTGTGCTGAGCATCTTCCAGTCTGGTTTGCAGAGAGTGAGAATGAGTTAAAACATTAAGATATGGAAAACCAAGATGGCATGTGCAAGATTACTGTGACTATGAATACGTAGGCGAAGTTCTGCGTGATTTTCTGTGGAAGAGCTCACTCATGAGTAAAGACGAGGCGATGAGATCATTAGTTTGCTTAAGGTAATTGAGTTGAATATTGCTAGACATATAATATAGTGGCTTATCATCAATGCCACCAGATAGCTTTGAGGAAAGTAAACGTCTACCAGACGTCCAGATGAATCTCTTCCTGCTTCCTGGAGAACCTACACTCCAGGAGCCCAAGTCTAGACCTAACGAACCAGGCACCGATATCACAGAGCTGCTGTAATTACAGACGGGTTCCTGCTCCATGGCGTCAACGCAGCCAAGCTGACCAAGGTGCACGGCCCATCACCTCGTTCCTCCATGAACCTGAGCAGTGTTGAAGGCTCCACCAAGATAAGACTGTGGGTTGCACCAGCTCTGCAGTCATGTTTTTGAGCTCCAGTTTTCCCATCTGATCCTATCTACCTGCTGATCTGGGGCTTGCAAGACAGCACGGTCCTTCTTGGAGAATAACAGCATTTTCTGTCTCTAGTATGAGATTTTCAAAATTAAAAAAAACCCCAAACATATCCAACAAGAGAGGCACGTTCTCATTATTTTGCTCAATACAGAGCGCTGGCAGGGCCAACAAAATCTATACTGAACTCTGAGATGAGAGTTATCGCAAAGAACAGAAAGAGGGACAATGCCCCATCCCTGGAGAGGTTCAAGGCCAGGTTGGACAGGGCTTTGATCAACCTGGTCTGGTGGGAGGTGTCCCTGCCCAGGGACTGGTGGAACTGGATGGTCTTTAAGGTCCCTTCCAACCCAAACCATTCTGTGATACATAGAGGTGCTCTCTTCAGTGTCCCATCTTCCCCTACTCAGTGAGTGTGAGCTTGCAGCGCTGCAAGAAAAGGACAGATGGAAAAAGTACTACTTACTACAGAGGAGAGGTCCATGTTTACCATCCTCCTGTCATCCAGGTCGACCGGCTGGAGGCCTGCGACGTTGATCTGGACAGAGGAGGTTCTGTACACAAAGCTCAGCAGCCAGTCCCCCCTAGGAGCAGAGCAGAAGAGGAGCATGAATAAATCCCGTTGCCAAACCAATGCAGTATGGGACTACTCAGACCACGAGCAGAGCAGAAGGGCCAGGAAGCACCGGGATGTTTGGACCAAGACCTGCTGCAGCTTTGTCTGAGGTAGGAATCGGAGGAGTTGGGCAGGTTCCTGGGACACAGCAGTGTAAGGCTGAATTTAATCCTGATTCACAGGCACAGTCTCTTTTTATGCAATGGGTTTAAGAATCTGACCCTTCTATTTATTTCTGTATTTACTTAGAGATCGCAGTACATTCACATATTTAATCTTTTTAATGTACTAATAGGTAGAAGTTCTCCAGACTGTAAGACAGCTGTAAACGTGATGAGGCCTACAATACCAACGTCGCTGACATAAATACCGGCTGCGAAGCTCCTCAGAGTGTTCCTGATTTATAGGTACTGTATAAATACATGGTTTCAATGACAAAACTAGGAAGAGTTTGTTCCCACTGTGGGGTATTGCCATAAGTCACAGTGACAGTTTCAGGGTAGACTACGGCATGATGAGAGAAGGTGATGTGTCCTTTGGAAATACATAATATCTTCTCCTGTGCTAAGCAACAGCATAAAACCCAAGCACTTAAAGGTCACTACGCTCTATAGAGTAGATTAAAGTTGGATGCAAGTGGTATTTGTACTCTGTGATGGCAGCAGGTGAAATACACCAGCACAGGTCCCCCTTTCTGGCTGCTCCTGTCCACTCCAAAATGGTCCATACTGGAAGTTGTAAATCTACGCAGAGCTCTGCAAAATCTTTATGAGGCATCCACGCTCCTCGGGCGTGGGTTCTTTCAAAAGCTGAGCCAGTCTAAATAATTTGGGAAAGGTTTCCCAGCAGGAATATGTAACCCCACTGTGAAATCAGATGGGACAGCTCTGACAGCTGGCTTTCACTCTCCCTGTCCTTTCAGACTTCAAAGCTGAAGGAGACAAGCTACGGCGGACTGAAGCTCAACAAATTGGGCCCAAATCTGATCTTGCAGGAGTTTTATTCAATGTAATTCATCTGACCTAAATGGAGCTACTGCTAAAGTGACAGAACGAGGCCACAATTTGTGTAAGCGAGAGACCAGAGAAAACAGAATCAGGTGGGGTCTTACCACAAAATGTTTGTATAACCCTTCTCTCGTATCTGATATCCTCACATAAATTCTCCGTATCTCTGAGTTACCCCCTGTAGTACCAGAGTAACCCTCAAATTCAGCATCTGAGGGCAATGGAGAGAACCAGCATAGTGGAATATTTCCTGCCGGTCTCCTAAACGGGTTCTTCCTATTTGTGAGCACCAAGCTACAATTTCTACATCATTTTTCATTTAACATTCAAGACATGGGCTTCCCAAGGCAGAGACTAACCAAATTACCCCAGACACAGAGGTACAAACACACATACTATTTTATTCCAACAGCATATGCAGGCTTTGAAACTATAACAAGATCAGGGTTGGGTTTTTTTTTTGTTTTTATATTCTAGGAAATGAATACACTGAGCTTTTCTTGCAGTGAAATTGATTTTTGTATAACGCAGGGAGGAATGATATTTTCCAGGGCAAATTCAGTTATACGCAACAATTGCTGTCATTTATGGCTTCTTGGAGGAACACAGAAGCACTCCCAAAGAGGCAGCAATTGCTTCTTCTTTATGCCACGTGAAGAAATACTGTAACTGGGGCGTGCATCTGGCATCCATAAAACCTCCCGTCATCCAAAAAGGGCAAAAGCAACAATTTTCAGCCTAACTGACAAATGGGACTAATAATTTGTTGGTTTAATCCTGGATGCTTTTAATTCTTTTCTTTAGTTCTTTGTAAATTAATACACTGTGTTAGATGCACAGTAATAGAATTCTTCCTTGTTTCATACATACGTACGTATGGAAAGTACCAACAGCGTTTTCAACGATCCCTGACCCGAGGGCTCATGGCTTTATAAACTGTCTTGACTTGCAGTTACATGTTCTTTGCTAATCTTCCTCCCTGGTTATTTCTCAATTTATTTTCCCATGCTCTTAGTCTTCCCTGCTTCATTCCTTCGTTTTAATTTCCTCTCTCCTAATTGTGCTGGTAAGCAGCGTTCTTGTCACAATTATCTTCCAATACACACTCATTAGATTTGATACTGTCACTTGAATGCTTAATAGCTTTTATAAGATTGCTGCAGCTGTTTTGTGCCTCACAGTCTCCCTCTTCTCACCCAGCAGCTCTCCCAACTCTGCATCGCTGTTGTCTGCGCAGTTTTGAAAGGCTGATATCTGGTTTCAAGGTAACCTCTCTATTTTTTCACATCCTTAGTAAATTTGGTACAGCTATTCTAGCTATACCTCCTTTGTAAGCAAAATACCTTGCTCACATGGACTATCTTCACCAGAAACGGAGCCTAGATATAAAAAAATCTTCAATTTGCCTGAGCTCCTTCCCTTCCATTGCAGTTGTAACATCCTGTCCGCTACAAGCAGCCCCTAGTGAATTGTATCTTGAAGTTTTGATAGATTTTAATTCAAGTTCTTTAACTGTCAGTAAACCTAATGGCTGTATTTACAGTCCTTTCCATAAAGCTGACATTTAAAGGGGCCTTAGAATGTGTCCAATTCTGCTCACACAAACACACAGAACCAGCTTTACGCTGCCAGGGTGATATAACATTCGACTGCATGAACAGGACTCAGCACCTCAGGCTTCCAGTGTAACTCCACATCACAAACAGCCGAGAGCAGGAGACAAGAGCAGCCTTCAACTGCCTCCTGACGACTGTCATCTCCAATTAATCTGAGGGAGAGACCTCCAGAGGGAAGAGGCTCTGGCACCAGCGCACCAACGTACCCACCAGCTGAACAAATATTTCCTTACACAATGTTTAAAAGGAATAAATGTACAAAAATCATTCCAAAGTGACACAAGGATAATGAAGCAGGGGGCTGAGCACGTACAGACCTGCAGTAACCGTTTATGATCCTGCCCGACACCACTTTTGTGATAGCTTTCCAGTGCTTGGCTTCTCCTTCCACCGGAGCTCCCAGCAAGACCACGTCTTCAATGATCCCTTGAGAGTCTATTAAGATGAAAGCAGAAAAGCTCAGATTTAGAAGAAAATATAGAAGAGGGAGAAGTGGCCTGGCCTCTGTCCAGAAAGATGCGGTTCAAGCAGCAAACCAGTGGGAAGTTCTTATTGATCTGGGTTTGCAGAGAACAGAACTATTAGGCTTTGAAACACGCGAAAGGGGCTGGCGTTCCACATAGTGAGCAAATGTTGTCATTTATTAAGCACAATAAACTCTTCTCGCAACTGAATTAATGAAAAACATGACCTGTATGTGCAACAGAACCCCCCCTAGATCCTTCATATTGATTTGGAACGAGCAACCAGGAAGGCATTTGCCAACACAAGGTGATAATCTATCAAACTGGTTTGATTTTCTTGAAGGGTACTTTAACCTGAATGCCCAGGGCACGGTTTGCTGAAAAGGAGTGTTGACTTTTAAGCGTAATAAATCTTCCTCTCTTATCAGACAGCTGCAGCTGGGAAATTTCAGTAGAAATAATGATTGAATGAGAAATATCGGGCAGTTCTGCTACTTTCCTACACTCTTAAACAATATATTAATATATGTTCATAAATCTTCTTTGTAAAGAGAGATCAGGCACCTGATGCCATAGTAGCTAAAGGAAATTCACAGCAGCGCAGGTCCTGGGAGACTCCTGGCCATAGAATGCCAAATCCATACTCTCCACCTGCGGGAGACCGGCGTTCACAAGGCGTGAGCTTTTCTGGCGTCTGCAGTTTGTAAAATAATATGCTGAAGTTTACGTGGAAGTGAAAGTAGAGAATGACTGCGTTCCACCTCCAGTTATGATGGAGAGGTGCTGCCTGGCTAGACATTTTAAATGTAAATCACTTGGTTTCCTTTCCCTAACAGCAGTAAAAGGCCTGGAGCTGCCTGCGGTGCCCGAGTCCTTCTCTGCAGCATAAATCCCAGCGCCTGACAACCACCCCAAAGAGCTCTGGTGGTATTATTTCTTATTGCAGAGCAAATTTTGTACCAATGAAGAGAACGGCAAAGAGCAATTCAATTTTGTTAGTGTAATCTGTGAGCAATAAAGTCCTGTTCCCATAATCACGGGCGATGAAAAAGCAACCCAGCGCCTCGCGAATGGGGAGCTCGTTCCAACCAAGGTACTAAATTCCACGGCCACAATGTGAGCCAACTGAATAAACAAACAGCTAATTCATCAGGATCCCGAACGTTTGGGCAAGGTATTGGAAGCTTTTGTTTCTCCAGCCCTTTGTACAGCTTAGTTCTTGCTCAGAACAAAAATGTTCAGCCTTGGCTGAAAAAATAGTCATTTTCTTCAGACGCTGACAGAGGGGGACGGAAACCTGAGAACAGATCGCTGGCCTACACAGTTGCTGACACTCTAGATAAATTAAATGTATTTCACAGTTTGCAAATCTTTTATATGATGAATAATAATAAAGTCTGCACAGCAGGAAAATTTAAAAAAAATTAAGTTTTCATTAGTTTGCATTAGTTTACACTTCTTACTAAAATGTATGGGAATTGTGATGAAGCAATCAGACCAATAACCTTCCCGTGCAATAACTTGTCTCTGACGGGTCATTATGACATCTTCTGCTATAATGTCATTTTCTGGAACTCTACTAAGCTCTGGCTTCCAAAGCCATTTGTGATGAAGTATCCCAAAGGTTATTTAATTGCTTTGCAGAAGAGTATTTGCTTTTAACAGAATTTGAGTTTCTGCCATGGTGTTTCACTGGATAATCCACGATTAGTTGTTTGTCCTCAGAAATGCCACCAGCATCTGGATACAAAAGGCCTGCACGACTGGGCCTTGGATTGCTTTTGTGTGAGACATTCAAGTCCAAACCCAAATCAGTCTCAGATGTCCCAGGTCCCAGCTCCGTTCCTTCTGTGGCTTGCGCTGGAATGTGCCTGTGAAGAGCTCCTTGGCAATCTGCGCCGAACATGCTGCTTTGCATCTTGCAAACAGCTCAGCTTTCATAATTCAATTAAGGAACTGAAAAATTAGTGTACAGTGGGGAGCTGCCATGATACATAATTACGAGGCTTAGATTTCCTGAGAATGGCAGCCAACCTTAAAGACCCCTAATGATTTCCTTTCACGTATTGCTTAGCTATGGGCCCACGTTATTCCAGCGAGAGACTGCAGCCCATTAAATAAAAGCCTGAAAATATCCCAGCCCCTGGCATTCTTAGGACACAAAAAGAGTAGATGTAGGGCCAGATTAGGATCTGGATTCTGGCTTCAGTGTAACTCCATTAGAATCATTCTGGATTTGATTAGATTTATTTTGAGAAGAGAATTCCTGGATTTGAGGACTTCCATCTTCAACCAGAAGTGAAGGCCTGCTACACAGCTGTCCACAGAAGAAATGCTGACCTTCTCTGTCCTCACTTGACTCTATTCCCACCTTCTTGTTCTTTATTGAACATTTTTGCTTTATAAAGCTCCTTATTTATTAGCGACTCTCTGTGAGGCTAAACAGTTAATGAAGTAAATTAGCTACGTAGGGGGGGGAGGCAGGCTGCACGCACACACTCACTACTGACTCAACTCCAAGATGCAATTTACATCAACTGATCATAATGATTTTATTCTTTTTCTAAATTAAAAATAGAATCTATTAATAAACAGAACCACAACGGGTAATAAATTGACAGATGGTTTTATACTTGACTTTGGGGGAAAATTACCATGAAAATAGCAGATGACAGTGGCATTTCAGTGACTTAAATGGAAGGGAGGACTCAGGGAAGCAGATACAATAGCTACAGAGAGCTTCCAATAAAGGCAAAGCGTCCTCTGCCAAGGTCCCAGTGGCGTGTGGGCAGCTCACAGACCGATCCAGCACTCGAATGTCACAAAATGTCAAGTTGTTGTTTACAGACTGGAGACCAAACTGACACACGGGAGCACCTCGAGTGAAGACAGTGGATTTAATCCACTGAACTGATTGAAACAACAGAAGAATCTGGCTCCGAATGTGTTTCAAAACCACTTCAAAACCTTTATAAGGTTTCTGTCCTATCCTAAAGGACCCGAGCTCTGTTCCAGAAGAACTCTTCCTCTTGGAAGAAAAACTTCTCTACCAGCAGTAAGGAAAACAGAGGAGAAAAAGGTTAGAAGGTGAACTTTACCTTTTTCTTGAGCCATCTCCTGCAGGCAGAAGTAAATGACTCTTGCACCCAGACTGAAGCCAATCAGTGTGACAGGTCGTTTGCCCTAAGGGAGAAGGAGAAAATGCCATCAAATACTGTCCTAGGCCTAGAAAGGATTCCCCAAGCCCTTATATGTAAAACGCTTACTCTTGTGCGTGATCTTTGAGCAATTTGGTTGATTTGGAAGGGATTATGTATCCTCAAAGTTATGCACAGCTCAATGCTGAGAATTCTGCATATCTGAGTATTTTGTATTCTTTGACATTCAGAAAATCAGTCAAAAGAATCTAACGATCGGAAGTTACAACAAAGCAGATGTTTCAAACAGAAACAAAACAGACGCTGTCATTGTTTTGAAATTTCCAGACGAAAGCCTAATGCAAGGAGCAAAATTTTCCTAGAAATGTTTCAATAAACAGAAGAAGCAGCTGTAACACAAAAATATTGGCCACTTCTAGACTTAAGACTGAATGGCAGCAGCACTGTGTGGCTGCTACAAAAAATGATGGGAGGGGATAAGCTTTTATTTTGAGTAGCCTAATAAGATTTTCTATAAGATCAAAGGGAGGCTAATCTCAACAGCAATGAAAAATGGTCTTTGCATTAACCAGGGGGAGCAGGTGTGCGATGGGCTCCCCAGACATCACACTAACCAGGGCTAGAGCTCCAGCACATTGGAATGTGTGTTTTTACAATAGCGAATGCTAAAAAGGCAAGTAAGAAATGCCCCCAAGCCAAACAAAGGGCTTGTATGAAATAAAGTTTATTGCCTTCCCTGGGATTGTATTTTTATGAGAAATCAAGTTTGTTTCTCTGCTCTGCTGTTTCACACTGTTATTTACGACACGCAGCTCTGGGGCCACAGCTCCTGTAGGGCTCCTCTATAGCAAGAGACAGGATTAGGCTGCGAGACGAACACGTGGGCAGCAGAAATCAGGCTCCCTCCACGCCGGGGACAGCCCAGCAAATAATGTCAGGCTTTTAGGGGGCAGAAGCGTCTTTTGCAAACCTTCTCAGGGAGGCTTAATGATTTCTGTCACTTCTTTTAGGAACCAGCCCATTCCACTTCTCTGCAGGCAAAAATAGGGTTCATGGTGCATCCACTGCTGCAGAGTCTTCTCTTTGATTGTTTTGCTGGTGCCTCTTAATTTTCAGTAAATATTTTTAACATTCAGTATTCTCTGTTCTCAGATTTCCACTAGGTGACTTGGCCTGGCTGTGACACGGTCAAGCCTCTTGTCATTTATGACCTGGATCTATTCTTCTTCATTTAGAAAAGCTTTAGGTGAAATGGAACAAATCTCAGCAGGGATGCTCTGATTCTCTTGGAACTTCCTATTTTTCCTCAATGAACCAGACACGTGCTGGTCATCTTCATACATCATTTTTTATTTTTCCAGTTTATTATTCGTTTTCTTCTCCCTGGAAAGATCCCACTTGATAGTTAACTATAAAACTTAACCCCTGTGGGCCAGATCCCTTCCAGAAATTATTCCTGGATAATTTTGAGCTGATTACCTGCTGCCGACTGAGCAGGATGTGTGCGAGGTGTTTGCCGACTTCAGCAGACCGATGGAGACACACTCCCCAGGGGTTGTCAATGACACCAGCAACGGTCAAGAGGGAAGTTGGCCAAGTCAAGGCCGTCACAATACCTGAAACACACAAAGCAAACAGCACGGCGTGGTCACAGATCTGGGCTGCCCTTAGGAAACATCAAAAGCAAGACGGTTCACTCAAGTTAAAAGCTAAACCTAGGACCTTTTGTCATTTCCAGTTCTTCTTTCTCAAGAGCTGATCTGAGAAATGTTTTGCTAGACTGAAGATAAGAAAGAATCTGATGTTCTGATAGGGAGGCAAACAGACGCTATACATTAATGTAACCTGCATGATGGAAAGGTTTATGTAAAGAAGTAAAACACAGTGTAATAACAGAGAAATAAACACAGTCACACCTGAAGGGAGGTGTTTCCAGCTGTAATTTTAAAAGAACGAGTCAATGACAGCAACCCAGGAAAGCAAATCTAAATTACAGGTGTGGCAGAGAAGGTTCTCAGGCCAGTTCTGCGGGGCAGTGCCAGTGCTGCCGGGGGAGATACCTTCTCAGAAATCTTCATTTAGGAAAGCTCCTTCAAACAGTGAAACCGCACAAGAGCCACTCAAGCAGCTCTGAGATGATTTAGGTTCTTACCTGACAAGACAGTGAATTTTAGGGCTTCCTGAGCCATCATGTTCACAAACCCATTCAGCAGGGAATCTAATGCGTTGCCAAGCTCCATCAAGTACTTGGATTCCCAGGCCAGGCAGTACTGCTCCCTCGACTGCAACATGCTGCTCCACGGCGCGGTGAAGCTCCCTGAGAAAGGTTGCAGAGATGGAATTCACGTTCAGAGAAAACACAAGAACTCTTCTTGGCAAGAGGAATCCAACAAAGAATCAGAAAAGAAGCTGCAGGACACTGGAATATACCGATATACTGTGATAGTCAGGAACCATATTTTCAAATACTGTTAGATTTAGACTCCGTATTTCCACTGTTTTACAATAAATTTGGGGTTTGTAAATAATGCCACAGCTTTAGCTGCCTTGGCAAAGAGTCTTCAGTGTGGACAAGCTCAGACTTCATGATCCATTCAATTGCCCCACAGACTGCCAAGACAGATGGACGTTAACGCTAATTATGTCAGGTATTAAGGACATTCCTCCTACCATCAGATCAGGCCAAGTCCTGCAGCTCCATCTTCTCATACAGACCAAAGGAGAGCCTGCTCTAAGTGCTGAATGGCTGCACAGACTGACTTCAGTGGGACCAGAAAAATGGAAAATATGCAAGATCTTGTCAAAAATAAAAATCTATCGCAGAGCATCTTCCCAGCACTTCATTTAGGTGGGCAAGGATTGCATTAATGGTTCCATCTGAAAGCAAGGAATCAGATCCAGACTGCAATTATTTTCACTTTGCCATCTAGCCTAGTTAGCCACTTCAGTTTAATTTTTTCCCCTCCAGATGCTAATCAAAAGCAGTGCCTGGGTGTTTGAGAGATAATGGATAATTTACACTGTGCAAGCCTCATTTTTGGCCGCAAGAACAATTTTGAAGCCACGCTCTCTCTCCTGTTTGCTGTGGAGTTTGTACTGAGCAGCCAGGAGGGGCCTGGCAACGCTATTAATGGCAGATGAACTCGAAAGGGCAGAGCAGAATTTTTATTTTAATTAACTCAAACCCTTCCCACACTGTTCCTTCCCCAACCAAGTGCAGGACCGGCAGAGGCAGCTGCTGAACTAAGTGGCACAAGAGGGCCCCAGGCCAGGTCACAGCCCGATATACTGTACAGGCAGGCAGCTAGTGGAGCTCAAAAATCAAAAGGTAATAAATTCCATAAAAATCCCATCCTCAGTCCCTCTGTTTTAAGGAGTCACGAAAGTATGCAAATAGACAGACAGAGCTGTAAGGAAGAAAACGGATGACAATTCTAGTTTGGCTTTTTAAAACACTATAGCAGATTGCTAGTTATGGAAGAAGAATGCGTGTCATTTATAACTCCCTTTTAAGGGCAAACAGACACAGAAAGGTTCCTGAAGGGACACACTTGTCTCTGTAGGAGCTCTCCAACCCCAAGGATTCGGACCCCTTGGCAAGCAGACAATGAGAAAAGCCAAAGCGCCATACTGCAAAGTGAAAATAACCTTACTCTGACAGCAAGCTGCAACCTAACAACCAACAGGATGGAGACATCCTTCTGCATTAATGATATCTCGTATTAATTATGATGCTTCTGAATAAATTGGCAGCTGTTCAGTCAGGTTGCTAAACGCATCAGCAGACAGTTGACATATTTTATATGACAAGCTATACTGGAAACTAAAACACTACAGACCTTTCAAGGTTGCTGCCTCTAACTTCACCTCCTGAGTGCTGTGCTTAACAGGATTTACTTGCCAGAACTTTCTTGCCAATAAACCTCATTAGCTGGCAGATACCGAGAACGAAAAAAGACACTATTTTCTGTTAATTGCCGGAGGATAAACATAAGGTCTCAGAGATAGGTGAGACACTTTGTACTCCTGCTGGAAATCATCCGCCCCAAACAGACCTTTCCTAGCAAAACCAGACAGCATTTATTAACAGAAACAATCTGCTAGGATTACTATTAATTCTGCTATCACTGCTACCAATCTACTGCCCTCTCTCTTTCCTCTGTTTTAATTGGGATTGCGGATTGGGTTACAAAATCTTATGTTGAGAGTCAATCTGGTTTAGTCACCAGGCCATGAAAGTGTGGGGATGACACGGTGCCACGAGAGCACGAACACAGCCTGGAGTGGAACGGAGTCGTGGCTCTCCAGGCTCCTCTCAGCTTCCTTGCCTTGTTCTTACCATATTTGCCAGTGCACAGCCATCCAGTAATTGCTATGGTGATATGAAGCTGTTTGCCTTCTGTAAGTGGGAGGAATTCAAACTCTTCTATGGCTCCCACACGCTTCTTCATCTTGTATCCTACACACAGCAAGGCAGAAACACGAGTCTCAGAAATCGCAGGGCAAGGACAGACTCTGCTAACAGTAGAAGTTCATAAGAAATTACTTGGGTAATTTGGCTCAGCGAGTCCATGCATTACTTAGGGCTTGGTATGGAGCCAATATGATCCTTCTGAGCGTGTGTGATCTGAAGGAATCCCAGCAGAAGGCTTTTTTGCTGCAGACCAGACATTAGCTCTAGCAGCTGCTGCTCTCCATGACAGCATCTTCCTAATCCAAAGCAGCAAGCTTTCATTTCCTTCATTAGCTGCATACCAAATTTGGTCATCAGGGGTTACACAGTATCTTAATCAGCATTGAAATAAAAAGTTCACAGTTGTAAGATTACACATCAAATGGCTTCCCTTGCCCTGAAGAGCTGAGTTGAGTCATTAGCTCTGCATTTGCAGATTTGATCCTGTCCCTCAGTAGCTGGGAGATGTGCGATCACTCTCTTACCAGTAAGACCAGCTCCAGCTGCTCCAAAAAGTGATGCCATGACAGCAATTCCAGCAGTCGACCCTAGAGCAGCTGCTCCGGCACTTCCAATGATAGTAGCAGCTCCCGCAGCAACCAGAGGGGCAGCGAGACCCCCCGTCAAGCCTGAAGATGCAACAAGTGATACCATCAATTTATTATCACCTACAAAAAACAGGCAGTGATTTCCCAGGGCTGTGTGAGTACTCCTAACGCTATTGAGCGAGTACAAATGATGGTCTTTCTTGCACCACCAATAAAGGGGCTTTCTGAGACCCTCCACAGGCCCTGAATCTCTGCACAGATTCTTTGATTTCAGTGAAAACGAAGAATAATTTAGAAGTCAAAGGAAGAATGTGTGGTAGACTGGGCTGAGCTATGCCCTATTTGCTTAAGAAACATTGATCCAGTCTCACACTTCTGAATTTAGAGGTGAAGATCTGATCCTCTTATAACACAAGAGCAAAAGAGGCAAAACCACATTTATGGGTGACAGCCTCAGACTGATATTTCCTCCAGCCAGTGAAGCTACAATGGAATAACATTTCTAGTTCATTCTTTCAGTTTTATTTTCGTGTGGCTGAAACTTTTCTTGGATTTGAGGTTTCTTTTGCTCGGGGTGTTTTTTGGCATCTGAAGTGACATACTACCTTCAGCCTGGCAAAGAAAAGCAGTGAATGCTTTAAAATTAGAGCTTGGGCTAAAAGGATGATGGTTTCTGCTGCTGAATGTGTAATTCAGACCCCTCTCCTCTGCCCCTGGTGCTGTGCATGCAATTCAGGAGCAGCCTCGGGCACCCTCACCGATGACTGTTCCGCCCCCAACGGTTGCCAAACCGATCAGCAGGTATCTCTTCAGCTTTTTTCTTCTTTCTTTCTTTTTTCTTGATACTTCTGCGGTTCTGCGGGGGGGTTAGAAGCACAAAAGCTGATGAAAAAGCTTGACAGATAACAGTGCTCACATCAGAATCTGCTTTTATTCTCCTCAGTTTAATTTCTCTACCGGGAACGGTAAAAAGTAACATGCAGGTGTGGACTGTGACAACACACTCAGATTTATGAGCGTGGACATAAACCCACAGATTTAAATGGAAACGATTTAATTGCTGACAAAAGCCAACAGATGGTACTTACTTGGAAAACCCTTCCTAATAGGGCTGAAGCTTGTAAAAAAAGAAACGAAAAGTCAAAAGCATTTCAATAACTTTATACTGCCCACGTGTCTTAAAAAAACACAAGAAAGCTAAGTGGAAACAGAGGAAAGTGATTGAAACAAAAGGGAATAGGGGTAATTTGTGCTAACAAACAAAGAGATGGAATTAAACTATTTTCCAACAACATTGTTTATAGTGAGCTGCTTTCTAATTGCACGTCACGATACAGTAACTTAATAGGTATTAAACAGAGTCATTAGTTCATTTGTCTGTGTGCATTTAAGGTATATTTTAACAAGCTTATCAGAAACAGGTAAATAAACCTAAAAGGAACAAATATAACTTATTAGGCACTACTTTTGGTTTCTCTCCGCTCTCTTTGGTTTCTCTCTTACAAGAAATACTTCCCACTTCAGAGGAAAGTGCGAGATACAGAGAATACTGGAATAAGTTTACAGAGGAAGGTTCCTTCTAGCCTGCTTATGCAGTGGTTAATCTGGGCCTTGAAACATGAGAATTTATCTTGCTTCCAAACTTGGATATTTTCCCTCTTAATCCTAGCCTAATTGTGGATTTTCATTATCCATATAATTGCCTAATCCTTCCTGGAATCCCCTAAGCGCGCTGTAATTTTGATAAAGACAATTTTAGATGAGTCCCAAACAATACGCAGCTTTGTAAAACACAGCAGGAGGAGAATGAAGCACAGTGGGTGAAATCCCCGCCTCGCTGAAGCCAACGGCAGAACTCCCACTGACTTGCATGGCACGGAGACATTGTCTCCACAGAGATCCTCCAAAAAAAACCATTGTGTATTACCTTCTGCAGCTGCAAACACGACCGGCTGCAAAGAACAAGAGCGCAGCCTGCCACGGCTACCTCTTCAGCAGTTTCTGTACAACCAAGTTCACTTTCACAGAATCACAGAATGCTATGGGGTTGGAAGGGATCTCTGGAGATCACCCAGTCCAAACCCCCTGCCAAAGCAGGTCCACCCAGAGCACGTTGCACAGGAACTTGTGCAGGTGGGTTTTGAATGTCTCCAGAGATGGAGACTCCACCACCTCCCTGGGCAGCCTCTTCCAGGGCTCTGCCACCC
>JAOXNO010000009.1:6869611-6879714 GCA_028565335.1 Limnodromus scolopaceus | reverse complement strand
GGTCATCCTGCCCCTCTGCTCTGCCCTTGGGAGGCCCCATCTGGAGCACTGGGTCCAGTTCTGGGCTCCCCAGTTCAGGAAGGACAGGGAACTGCTGGAGAAGGTACAGCAGAGGACTACCAAGATGATGAGGGGCCTGGAGCATCTCCCTTATGAGGAAAGGCTGAGGGACTTGGGTTTGTGTAGTCTGGAGAAGAGAAGACTGAGGGGGGATCTGATCAATGCTTATAAATACTTCAAGGTTGGGTGTCAGGAGGATGGGGCCAGTCTTTTTTCAGTGGTGCCCAGTGACAGGACAAGAGGGAACGGGCACAAGCTTGAACATGGGAAGTTCCATCTAAACATGAGGAGGAGCTTTTTTACTTTGAGGGTGGCAGAGCCCTGGCAGAGGCTGCCCAGAGAGGTGATGGAGTCTCCTTCTTTGGAGACATTCCAACCCCGCCTGGACACATTCCTGTGGGACCTGCTCTGGGTGGACCTGCTTCATGAGGGGTTTGGACTAGATGATCTCCAGAGATCCCTTCCAACCCCATATCATTCTGGGTGATTCTGTGTGTGTGTGAAAGGTGATAAAAGCAGACCACCCTCTCAGTGGTGCAGATGGTTAAATGAATGTATGTCAGTGGATTGAACTCTCCTCAGTGTTATCTCTCTCCTCTGGTGGACAGGACGTTGATTTAGTAAGCCGGATTCTGGAAGTGGAAGGCTACAACATAGAATCTGCAATATTTGCTGTCTTTCAAGTGAATGAAGTGGAAAGAATCAGTAAGTAAGTTTGTTACCTAGTGCTTCAGGAGAATGCTGTCTGATGTTAGTGTTCACTCTAAACAGCAGTTCAACAGGGACAGTAGCAGTTGAAGCTTGCTGTCGGCTGTGCTGCCGCCGCAGCCTTTCTGTGCTTGGGAATGTTGTTAGTGAGGGGAGATTCAATCCAGCTTTCAAAAAATCCCACTGTTGCGGATATTCTGGAAGAAGGAATTGGCTGACACTGAGGCAGCTTCTGGGTAGAGTGTGCCTGAGAAAAACCTCTGTTGTTGGTAGGTACTGAGGAGCAGTGCGATCCCCAGAGCAGAGATCAGAAATGGTGTAGCAGAACTCCGCAGAAAGAAAACGGAACTGGTTCAAGAATCTGTGGAAATCGGAGCTTGGATCAAGATGAGATAGACAACAACAAAGGACAAGCTAGATCTGATGAAGAGAATCGAGCTAGCAGAAACACAAAGGTATGTAAAGGGTGGTTTGGCAGTGATTTATGCATCCTTTAACGATTAGGGGAATGCTTAGGATTGCTTAATCAGCAACTATCTTCTCATTTGAATCAAGAAGAGTGTCCGCTTACCAGATTTTGTTGCTGCTACAGCTGTGACTTCTCTAATACAAACATTTATTAGTGACACGTGGCACTCTTCCCAAAATGACACAAAATAAAGTCCTGATAAGTTGTTTGGAATAAACATCCTCTGGCATCTGCTTTGATATCTGCTTGTCTCCTTTCCAGCGTATTATTTTTCTCCAACTGAGCAGAAAACGTGTGTTTTCAACTTTGTGTTTTCATCCTTCCCTTTTCAGGTGTCTAAAAAGCAAAAGAAGGAACAGCAGCGGCTGGAGAAGAAGAAGCGGCAGGAAGAAAGGCACCGACAGAAGGTCTTGGCCAACAAGAGTGACAGTGCAGACAGCAGGGGGAGAGAGACGGACTCAAACAACCATGTCACCTTGGTGAAGGCCACGGCAGCTCTAAACATATGACTGAACATGTTCTGAGTGCTCTGGCGAGAAAAGCAAATAAACTGATGAAGACCAAATTCCCCTTAAGCAAATTTCCAAGCACCCGCTGTTGTCTTAAAATCCATTTCTGCGGAGATCTCTAAGCACACCCGAACTTCCTGTTTCTTCGGTTCTGGGGCAACAATTATTCGGTAATTCTGTATCAGCCTGTGTGTGAGAAGAGTTGTTTGAACTTAACAAAAAGAAGAGACTTGTTTGTATAAGTTTGGAGTTAGATGAAGGTGAGAACCTTTTCTTCACACAGCAGTGTCAGATCTGCTTTGAGATCTCTTGATGTGCTTAGATTATTTTCTTAGAGCAACTTTTTGCTTGTCTATGCTTGGAGGGGCTTTATTTTGCCTCGGTGTCAGGGAAAGTTCAACAGTTCTCAACTCAGGAACATGGTTTGGGGTTTTTTTTTCTATTTAAATTTAAATAAAGTAAGAGAGCAGAATCCCAGAATCCTTTCCAGAGCAAGGTGTATCAAACATGATGCTCCTCCTTTCTTTCCCATGCAAGAGCTCAGTGACCAGTTTTAATCTCACTGGAACTGCTTGTGTTGCACTGGGCTGTTTCAGAAGGGAGAATAGAATTCCTGCATTCACGCTTGCTTCTTGCTTAAGTGTGAGATCAGCTCGTTTGCTACCTGTTGAGACCTTCAGAGAAAAAGAAATAATAACGAGTCGTGAGACTGCGGAGCCAATTAATCCGATCTGGTGGGATCTAATGAAGTAGTAAAATGTGACATGAGCAGGCGTGAGACTTCTGTTGAGTGTTGTTACTTGGACATCTGGAATTTCATCTCCTTTGCCAAAGTCTGAAGCTTTTGGGCTACTCCAGAGCTTTAGTCCAAGCCAGAAACTTGGTAATTGTTCGTCTCCAAATGAAATTAGTATAGCCAAGGGATCAAGAGTCCTGGGAACAAGCTTCCAAGTAGCAGTGATCACTAGCAACCCTCCCTACTTTGCTCTTCATAAATCAAGCTTTTCCCAGGGTAGGATTTTTTCATCTTAAATTCTTCTTCGGTAGGGTCACCGAGTACCATAGAATGTACAGCTTGAATTCTGTGATGGTTCCCACTGTAGGACGGTGAATTTGGACTGAAGTGTAAAGACTGTGGGACTTGGCCCTCGATTTATGGATTGCAGTATTTCAGCTTCACTCGGGTTTTTGGACCTGAGTCCAAAACCACTAAGCTTGAAGAAAGCACATGTGCACTTAGACACACAATAGATAACGGGAGACACCTCATCAGCCAGGACAGAGACAAAATAGATTTGTTTGAAAGTAGGGAATGCTGCTTTTGAAAAAATTCTGTGCATTCTTTAAAGCTGAGCACAGAAGTATAAATGCCTTTTTTGACTGAACTGCCAAGATCCGAGCTAGTATTTCTTCATATGCTCTGCTACCGTTTATCAAGAGCATTGGAAGAATAATAAGAAAGGAGTTCTGCTTTAGGTACTGGTGGTGCAGGAGAACAGGCTTTCGTGCTGGAGAAGAAGTTCCTTTGGTTTCTGTAATGAGCTTGGTGGAAATAGAAAGTAATACAAAGCAGCTCTTGTGCTTTGTGGTGGGACATAGTGTCCGGCAAGTGAAGCAGCACATTAAGTGCCAGCAGCAGGCACGAGTAACCGCTGCAGAGGGAAGTCTTGAGTGGTATTTCCTAGGTAGGAAGAGCATGGATGAGCCTTGAATTCACAGTACTGTCCTTAAAGTGAAAAATTACTTTGGTAAAATCCATTTTATGCCAGACTTAGCCTGTTGTCTGCAATGTTATGTCCTGGGACTCTTCTTCACCCAGTCACTTTTACATTAGTGGAAAGAATGGCAAATCAGAGCTTAATTAGGAGAAAGTGCGAGTCACTTCACGGGTGTGATGAGTTGAAGATAGCGGGCACAGCAAGGTGGTTCAGGTAAATGTGTCACCTCATCAGCCAGGGCAGCTTGCCCAGCTGTATTTGGATTCAAAAGCTGGGTGGGTTCTGCAGGTTTGAAAAGATAGTGAGAATTTGCAGTTGTTTGATGTTAATGAGTTGCTCGTTTGTCTTCCTGAGCCAGAGTTGATACAGGACTGTTGTTGCTTCAAGCCTGGGGAGCTGTGTCCAGCTGAGCTTCTCCCATAGGTGTGAAGAGCCCTGCAAAGCAGAACCTCATCCGTGGCCAGGACAAAGGGGCAGCCCTGCAATACAGCAGCAGAGAGAGGCTGACCTTCAGCTCACGGTTTCTGATACCTATAACCAAACACGTGGCTGGAAATGCTTGCATTTCCAACTGTAATATGATTAAAACAAACTGTTTAAGTGCTGGGCTCCTAAGTCTTGTTACACCCATCAAATTCTCTTAATTTTTGCCAGAATGGCTTTGTTACCTGCAAAAACATTTTGTATCCAAAGATGTTAAAACTTTCATTTTGTCTGTTGTAGGATTTTCTTTTAGCTATTGACATTTCCACCTGTCCTTACTGTGTTTGTTTTTCCTAGGGAATCCTTGCGCCACCTTCCTCAGGGAACTTGCTTCTCTGCTAAGAATTTGCTTTGTAAACAGACGGTGGATTTTCCTTTCAGCAGGAAGGGAGGCGAGAAACAAGAGCAGAGAAACACCATGATTCATAGCTGATGTTTACTCTTTGGTGGAGCTAGCTGTGCTTCACAACATGCCGTCATAGGACAACAGGCACCGCGCGTTCCCCTGGTATTTGAGGAGGATTTACTGTTTGTTACAAGCTGGAGGGTCACAAGCGGGCAGGGTTGCTGGCAGCCTCTCCAAGGTGAGGACACAGCAGGACAACGTAGAATGCTGCTTTCTCTTCATCCTGTCTACCACCATCATCATCCTCAGCCTTATTTTTTCCAAATCCTGCCCCTGCAGGTTCTGTCTGCTGTCCCTGAACGTGGCTTGGCCTTACAGGAGGGATTTTCTGCTTGTGCTGCTCCATTTTCTCATCTACCCCGTTCCTTCTTGTTTATTTAACAACAGCTTCGCCTCATCTGCGGTGCCTGAAGGACACAAATCACGTCGTCTGTGGTATCCACGTCTGCGGTGCTCGTGGATTCCTCCTCTCTTGGGGTGTGTTGAAGCTACAGGAGAGTTTTCTTTTCCTTTCCCCGTCCGGACTCTCAGCAGGGCACCCGCTTCTGCTACCAAACCAAACCTCTGTTTTCTTGCAATTCTGAGTGCAATAAAGGTGGCGAAGATGTGCCAGCTGAGCTGGGCGAGTGGAGTTGTGTGTATGGGGCACACTGTGGGTTAAAAGGCAAAACTTTCAGATTGATTTACTGATTCTGCACAACCCGGGGATGCGATTGGGCTGTGGGGCGTACACTCACCTCCTGGCTTTCATGAGCTTCCGGAACTTTGCTAAATAAAAGTGGGGGAAATGGGGTCATTCTTCATGTTTGTATCCAGCGTTGTATGAAAAGGAGGTGGTTTTTGCTGTTGTGGAGCTGTTTGGAGCCTGTTTGCAGGCACAAACCTTAGAGGGCAGCATCGGCCTCATCAGCTTCATCCCAGCTCTCTCATCTCATCCCTTGAGTGGCGCCAGAAAATGAGTAAAAGGAGAATTTTGGGGTTTATAAAGACACCCCATTTACTGTAGGAGGTGCGGGGAAGGGGAAGAGTAGGGATGTTGCCTGTGATTAAATGCTTAATGGCGTCAGGCAGGAGCCACCAAGGCTGAAGGGAAACTCAAAATACCTTTAAAGCACCTTGATTTTAGGACCCCCCTCATCCTGCAGGTGTGCAGAACACATCTCCTGAGATGGCCGTTAAAAGCAGAGGTGCCTCCATCAAGGCCCAGGTTTGAGGGGCAGATGGGCCTGGCTCGTTAGGGCTAATTGCAGAACCTGTGCAGCTCTGGTGGAGCGATGAGTTGGCTGCTGCTGAGGAGACTGGCCCAGCCAGGACCTGCTGGAGAGATGAGGTGCAAGACAGAGCCACCCCAAGCCCCTGAGACCACCACCACCGTGCTCCCGTGTGGCTTTAGTGAGTATTAATTGCTTAAATAGTCGTTAGGAGTGGGATGGGGCTGTGTGATGGCCAAGCTCCCTGAGGGGAGCCGGGTTTGGGGCCTGGTTCAGGTTCAGGGCCCAGCTGTTTCTGTGGATTCTTTTTTTTATTTTTGCCAAAGCTCTTAAGTTTTACCGTTTGGCTGCTAAAATGTCACTGCTGATAAACGTATTTTAAGAAAAAGATACAAAACTCCGTGCATGCATAAATATTTACCTCAGAAAATCAGCCCTGACGCTTCGTGCTGTTTCCTACCCTTCGTGCTGTTTCCTACCCCTTCCACCATCGACTCCCAAAACAAGACACAGGACGCGCTTTACAAATTGCCTTTGAAAATGTATTTTTATTTGCAAGGATTCCTTTGGGTTTATGATTAATTTAATTGTGGGGCACGGGTTTTCCCTTTGCCCTGGGGAACGGTGCCTGTTGAGTGCTGCAGGGCTATGCTGTGCCCTGCCTGCCCACAGGGAAGGCAAAAACCCCACAATTTTGACCGTTTCCATCAGGTTTTGAGCCTGGCGTGTCTCAGCAGGAAGGAGATCGGCCCTTGCACAAATAGCTGGGGTAATTCTTGTAACGGGTGTCGTAGCTCCTGGCTGCCCTTTGGAAACACTCTGCCGCCCGCTTGTCGCACTCGCAGCTCCGCATTTGGCACACACTCCCGGATCCTGGAAGAAAATGTTGGGGGTCTGGAGTCAGGTGAAGGCTGCAAGAGGCAAGGGTTGTCTTTCAGACCGTCCCTGTGGCGTATGCAGCCCCCCCCATGTTGAGTCTAGGGTGTCTGGCGTCAAGTTTGGAGTGTCTTGAGGAGTCCTCTTACCGCTGGTACGTGGAGGTACCTGGGTACACACAATGCATGGCCCTGGAAGGACTGTTTAATTTACTTTATCGAGCTATCTATGTGTAGATATTTGCTTTGATCATGGGGAAGTGCTTTGTTTTGATCCACTCGCCATGAAATTTTTGCTCTGGGGAAATGGGGAGCAGCAGTGCCAGGTCTCCATCCAAGATGGGAAGGTCACCTCCAACCCTCAGGATTTGGTGCCTACAGAAGGGAGCTTTGAGAGTTCTCCAAGCTCTAGACTTCACCACAGTCCTAGCAAAGAAATGTTTGTCCTTTTCCTGGCACTTTGCCCTCATTTCCACCCTCTTCCTAGCAAGTGAGTTCCATGCCAGGATGCTATAAAGGACGTCTCAGAAGAGAGGTTCCCCGAGAGTGTGGATGGTTGTGCCTTCCCGCTGAGGGATTTGACTCTGTGCTGCCTCTTACCGCAGGTTATTTGGCTTCCCCAGATGGAGTACTTATATGCGACCAGCTTGGGACTGCAGAAACCAGATGAGATCCTCCTGTAGCAGCAGTCGTGGGCATGGCAGCACCTGGGAGCACAAGAGTTATGGTCAGGGCAGGACGGGGAGTGGTGGGGACGATACCACGGTGGTGAACATCTGGTGGTGCTCAGCCCCCATGAGAAACATCTTGCACGTGTGCCCAGGGTTAGATGTAGCAGCCTTCTCCTTGGCATCGCCCTCGTGCTCGAGTCCTGGTGCTGCGGGAGCAAGGGAGGGTGGCTCATGCCTTTCTGGCATCGTCAGCACAACGCTCTAATTGCTTTCCTTTGAAGTGACTTTGCAGAACACCTAATCATAGAATCATAGAATCGTTTGAGTTGGAAGGGACCTTAAAGATCATCGAGTTCCAATCCCCCTGCCATGGGCAGGGACACCTCCCGCTAGGGCAGGTTGCTCAAAACCCCATCCAGCCTGGCCTTGAACACTTCCAGGGATGGGGCAATTAGCCTTTTAATTAGCCCAGGCAGTGATTGGATCCCGATGCATTTCTGCCTATTGCTATAAAGGCCGATGCGTGCTGTTCCCATCAGCTACGGCTCTTAACCAACTTTTAAAGAGGTGTTAAGGGTGAGCAAAGATTTTTGCATCGCTCTCTCATCTTCCAGGAGCGGGGGTGAGCATTCCCCTGGCTGTACACGGGGCGAGGGAGTCTGGGGAGATCTGATCTACCTTCACCAGGTCCCGACTTACCTGTCGGTGGCATCCACTGGCTTTTTGGATCCCCCCCAGCCACAGTAGCAGCCGTAACCGTTATAGGACAATGATGATTTCCCGGTCTTGACTTTAATCATTTTAGCGAACTGAGCCAGGTTGCCACTGGCAGGGACCAGTCCTACAACTGGAGACAGAGGGTTAGGAGCATCTGGAAAAGCAACCTCCTGTCCCACCCCTTGGTGGCAAAACCAAGCCATTTCACCCTCCCCAACTTTATTGCTTATGGGGAGGAATTGCAGGGTGAGAGCTGGCGGGGGGGGGTACTCACGGCAGAGGAGCAGCAGGAAGAAGAGCTTCATGTCTGGTGGTGGCAGCTCCGGTGTTTGGGTGAGCCCCAGGTGCCACCAGTTGTGCCTTTTATAGCCACCATGCACCCACTTGACAGGGCTCCTCCTTTGAAGATCCCAAAGTGGGCAAATATTGACAATCCTCACCCGCTACGTGTGTGAGTCTCTCTTGGCATTGCCGGAGGCCTTGGCTGCGGGATGGCCTGTAAGTGGAGGGGGTGTTCAATGGACTGGGATGAGTAGGGTAGACTGGGATTGAGTCCTTGCACAGCTCTGGGTATCTCAGCACCCCGATGCCTCTCTGAACAAAACGGGAGAACCTGAGGGAGAACGGAAACCACTTTGTTCCTGGATGACTCTTAGTTTTTTGATGTCTTGGTTAGAAAACGCCATTCTGTAGCTCACTGCTTCCATCGTGACTTACCTGGACAGGGAGAAAACAGGGCCAGTGTAAAGCATCCTCTGTTTCTGACTGACCAGAGCGGGTGAGATGCAGCGTCGTGAGCGGAGGAAGGTCCAGTGGTCCTCCAGAACGGGCTGTGGTTTAAAGTACGACTGGGTGCTGGTTTTCTTGTTAGCAGGAGCTTGTCAGTGCCCAGATGCCCCTTTCATATGGGGACACTCCATCTCTTTCCCCATGTGCAAACAGAGCAGGCAATGCTCACGGGCCATTGCACGAGGCGTCTGGTTCACCTTTATATAGAAGCAAAATAAAGCAAGCAGTGGAGTAAGGAAAAAAATAATAATGCAAGTGGTGTATAATGGAAGGGTGAAAAAAGGGGATGGTTCTTTCATTTGCTTAGAGAGAATCTTTAATTAAATAAACTAAAGATCAGGTGATGCTGAACAATCGTTTTGGTGGTTTTCTTATGGCAGAGATTGCAGGCGTGTAGTGCTCTGCAAGGAACCCCAGCACGGGCAGGCACCCGGCTGGAGGGATGGAATTCCCCCCTGTTGCTCAGAGGGAAACTGAGGCAGGGAACAAGGGCGCGACTTGTGTGGGCATCGGAGAGATGGTGAGAAAAGGGAACTCGGGTCAGGGCCTCAGCAAAATCTCTTCCCGCGTCTGGCACGTGCCATTTGCCTCATCAGCTTTTCAGGCCAATTTAAATAGACCCCTGGGATGGTGGCGAGTTAATTAGCTGAAACAGGGCTTGCGATCAGCAAGTTCACTGATGATACCAAACTGGGAGAGCTGGCTGACACTCCAGAGGGTTGTGCCGCCATCCAGCGTGACCTGGACAGGCTGGAGGGCTGGGCAGAGAAGAACCTCATGAGGTTCAGCAAGGGCAAGTGTAAGGTCCTGCACCTGGGGAGGAAGAACCCCAGGCGCCAATATAGGTTAGGGGTGGATCTGCTGGAAAGGACTTCTGAGGAGAAGGATCTGGGGGTCCTGGTAGATAGTAAACTATCCATGAGCCAGCAATGTGCCCGTGCCACCAAGAGGGCCAATGGAATCCTGGGCTGTGTAGGGAAGAGTGTGACCAAGGGGGAGTCGATGGGGGTCATTCTCCCCCTCTGCTCCCCACTGGTGAGGCCACAACTGGAATCCTGCATCCAGTTCTGGGCTCCCCAGTTCAAGAGAGACAGGGAACTACTGGAGGGAGTCCAGCATAGGGCAACAAAGATGATTAAGGGATTGGAGCATCTCCCTTACGAGGAAAGGCTGAGAGAGCTGGGGCTCTTTAGCCTGGAGAAGAGAAGGTTGAGGGGAGACCTTATTAATGCTGACAAGTATCTAAAAGGTGGGTTGAAGGAGGATGGAGCCGGACTCTTTTCAGTGGTTCCCAGTGACGGGACGAGGGGCAACGGGCACAAGCTGGAACATGGGAAGTTCCATTCAAATATGAGGAAGAACTTCTTTCGGGTGAGGGTGACACTGGAAGAGGCTGCCCAGGGAGGGTGAGGAGTCCCCTTCTCTGGAGATCTTCAAGCCCCTCCTGGATGCCGTCCTGAGTGATGTGCTCTGGGCAACCCTGCTTT
>JAOXNO010000009.1:6844540-6869511 GCA_028565335.1 Limnodromus scolopaceus | reverse complement strand
CCTGGATGCCGTCCTGAGTGATGTGCTCTGGGCAACCCTGCTTTGGCAGGGAAGTTGGACTGGATGATCCCTAGAGGTCCTTTCCAACTCTGACAATTCCCTGATTCCATGATAATTCAGGTTTTGTGGAGTCCACGTCCAGTTTTTGTCACTGGGGAATAAGGTATATTTTTGTGCACCGAACTGGTTGAGCTGCCAGGTTGAAGACCCTCCACCCCAACTTCTCCGCTTGCAGGAGGTTTGCAATAGCCCTTCTCCAAATGTGAAATAACATCCCCCTGGGGCCGAATCCACATCTCTGGGAGGATGTGGATTTTTTTTTCTCTTTCATGACAGGCAAAACACAACTTTTCCAACCCAATTTATTGCACTGTACCGGGGGGGCAGGTGTGCAATATCTGAGACAACACATCAGCACTTGGAGCTCTGTGTGAATGGATTGGTACAGCCAGGTGTCCGAGCAGAACAATACATAGATAGTTAAAATTCACCCAGAATTTAAACAGGAAGAGTGTGTTTCAGCTCATCCTGGCCTGCAATCTGTTCACGGGATTGCTCCTCTCCCTTCTCGGCGAGGATTTGATCCTTGATTTATGCCTTGCAAACAGCAGCTGTTGGGCGAGGGGCTGCCCACTCCTTCCTCCTCTCCCTTAGGACTAAACGCTGCTGGAGGAGGAGGATGGTAGAGGTTGATGCCTGGGTTATAGCTGGAGGGAAGCGCTTCTGATTTAAGGGATATTTCCTGGTGCTGTTGGCTTCAGCTCAGGGGCAAGCCAGGGTGGGAATTCCATCTGCTGATGCCCAGGGCATCAGCACTGTGGAAAATGGGATTTTCTTGCTGATTCTGTGATTATTTCATTGCTGAGCCCCACGGGCTTTTGCAGCGCTGAGACCTCCCAGGGGATCAGCCCTGTGGGGCAGCAAACCTGCGCCGTGGGGATGCTACGGTGGCTGGGGAGGAGGCAGCCACAGCCCGACCTGCCTTTTCCTAGGGGATGTGCTCGGGGTTGTTGCAGAATTGGGCCAAAACATTCTTTTCTGGTGAGAAATATGTTTTGTTCTGCACTGGATGTTGAGGCAAGCTCCCAGCCACCCGGCCACGCGGTGAAGGTTGCCAGCACCCGGCCCTCCCACAGCATCACGCTGTCCCATGGCCCTTTGCACCAGCTTTAATTTCTCTGTTTTGGAGAAACTGCAAATTTTCAGAGCCTGAAAGCTTGGAGTGAGGTGGAGGAGGCAGTTCAGGGGTGCAGAGGAGCGTTGGCAGGAGACACATTGCCCCTGAGGCGTCATTTTTCTGGGGGTATTTCAAAGGAAAACCCAGCTAAGAGGGGTGGTCGCTGGGCTCAGCTGAGTCACGTCACACCAAAGCCCCATGTTTTGCGCTCTCCGGTTTTATTTTGGAGCAACGGAAGAGAATTTGCAGCGAAGCAAAAAGCAGAGGGAGCTGACAGGCTGCACAGGGAGCTGGAGCCAAGGGGAAATGAGTGTCAGCGGAGAGGCTCGCGCTGGTTTCCACCTCGCTCTTTGCCGGGACGAGGCGCAGGTGGCCACCCCTCCCTTGTTTTTCTGCGCTGAAACATTGCATCTGCGCCGCTCTCCCTCCTCCGATCCAGTGTACAGTGACGCAACTTCACCAGAGGGTTGTTGTCCTCATGCTGAAGCCAAAAAAGCCCCGAGGAGGAGACCCGCCAGGGTTGGGAAACGCTCCTCCGTCCCTTTTCTTACCAGCTTGGAGGTGGTTTGGCAAAAAAAAAATTAAAAAAAAGCCCTTTTGCTTCAACACCGCCCGGCTCGTCCCCGGCACTTGCTGCGACGCCGGGGCATCCCCCGGCCACGCAGCCGGCAGAGTTGGGCTGCCCGCTCGCATCTGCAGGCACCTCGCTGGCACCAGGTCCCAGACCCTGCAGGAACCGGAGAGAAAGCATGTCTGAGACTGTGTCTTTTTGGGAAGATCCCTGGGGTTCTGCCCCATAAAAGGGGAACCACAAAGGAGGGAGGTGGTGGTCTGGAAAGAGGCATCCCAAACCGTGATGGTGGGGACTCACTGCAGGTAGGGATTCCTGCCCCGGGCGCCGAGATGGGCTGGATCGGTCCCGGGCGGCATCGCCGTGCAGCCAGCCTGGCATAGCAGCAGGCACGGAGCCGGCAGCACCTGCGGTGAGAAGGAGAGCCTGGCCTCATCCGAAATATGGCACCAGCTGCTTCAAACCTACCTGAAGCAGGCTCTGCACGCCGGGAGGGAAGAGCCACCAGCGTTCGCATCCTCCTCCTGCTCTAAATCACCCTTGAGCTGCTCTTTCCAGCCCATTCCCCCACCAAACCTTTTTCTGCTTCCCCGCACAGCCCCTGCCCAGCTCCCAGAGACCTTGTGCACTCTGGGTTTGGGACTGTCCCTGTCCCCTAGTGCCATCCCAGTGACTTCAGCCTGTTGTTGCTGGCATGACCCTGCTGACCACAGGGAATTAGGGATGAACACTCTCTCACTTTCCCCCGTTCCCTGAAACCTGTTCCCGTCTTGCTGCTGCCCATCGCCTGTTCTGCATTTTGCAGATGCTACTGGCGTTGCCCACAAGCCCCGGGGTTACCCCGGGGCCAGTGTTAGCCATCTCAGGGCCAGCATCCCTGGGCAGTGTTGCCTGTACCGGTCCATTGAGGCCCTCGACGTGCCGCTGCCCGAGTAGCAGCTGTGGGCAGTCAGATTTCCTACGGTGCTTCCCTCAAGTCCTGGTGCGAAGGTGCGGGGGTGTTTCCCACGAGCCGTGAACACACCTGGAGTGACCAGAAAATGTGATTTTTTTGCAAGTTGTATGCAGAAACGAGGCCTGGGGAACCAGGAGGGAGAGGAGGGCTTTGCTGGGGGGGGGCCCATGTCATTCACAAGGGTTTGGAGATGCTCCCCACATTGATGCGGGGCTGCAGCCTGGCTCCTGTCTGTGGGTCAGGGAATGGCTGCACTTACTGTAGGCAAGCAGCACGGCCAGCGTCAGCAGGACCTTCATCTTCCTCTCACCTGGGCCTGGGAGGAGAAAGAGAGGACAGACTCAGCCAGGCAGGGTGGCCAGCCAACCGGAGGCTGCCGTGCAAACCTTGTCCCTCTGAAATCAGGTCAAATCACCCCAAAATGTGGAGGGAAGAAGCCAACTGTTCCCCCTTGCCTCTGTCTTGCTGCCTCTTGGCCAAAAGCAAACGCTCTCTGGAGCTGTTCCCACCACCCGAGCATCTCCCACCTCCTCTCCCACTGCTTCTGGCACCCAGGGCATCGCTTTGCAGCAGCAGTGTCACCGTCCCCCTGGGGCTGCAACTTCCCAGCCGGATTTTTACCTGAAAGCAGTGATGCTTTATCTACAGACGTGGGAAAGAGCAGAAAGCAGCCTCCCTGCTGCCTCCTCCCTATGCCTCCCCCCCAGGGAGCTCACCAGGGGATTGCTCCGGCTCCGCTTCCTCGCTGCCAACCTGTCCTCCCGGGGAGAGCACTGCTCTCTGTGTCCAGTCCGCGGGCTCTGAACTGGAAGCTCTGAAATGCCTCGTCTGTCCCCAAAACACTTTATGCTACGCCCCTTCCCTCACTGGCCAAACCACCTCCCGCCTCCTCCCTGTGGGCTGCAGCCCAGAGTGACGCAGGGGCCGAGACCGAGTTTCTGCAAAGTTTGGGGAAGGTGATGCTGTTGAGTATTTACAGAGATTTCTCCCAGATTTCTGCCCAGCAGCAGCTCGCAGAGGACCAGGGTGGTTTAAGCACATTGTTTATTTTCACGTTGATTAAATTGACAGGAGCGCTAACGCGGTTGGTGTGGGCAGGGAGGTAGGGACGTTGCGGATGCGGAACCCATGTGCCTGCTCCCATCACCGGCACCGTTGCTTGAGGTAGAAGAGGTAACGTTTGCTGTAGCTTTGTTTGTTTCTCTTCAGGCAGAGTGCCAGGCTGCGGTCGCACTCGCAGGAGAGCTGGGAGCACCAGGAATCCTGTCCAGCTGGCAAAGGGGAGCCTGGGGTCAGCCATGGCTTTTGGGGGGGAGACACCCCCATTGCCAGGGTCCTACTTACGGCAGAAGGGGCTGCTGCCATGCCAGCTGTAGTGGTAGTCCTGCCTCTTGGCATTACAGCTGTAGCTCTTGAGGTTGTCGTAGCAGATATCGTGCAGCTGGCAGCATCTGTATGGGATGTCAAGGCTTTGGGGGTTGGGTTTTTTTCCCTACCCCCTCTCCCCCCCAAATTTGAAGCCATGAAAGGATGTATTAGGGCAGGGGGATTTTTAAGCAGGTGCTTACGTGTCCGTGGCATCCTTGGGCTGCCCCCGGCCCCCCAAGCCACAGTAGCAGCCATAGAAGGAGTAATGCAGCAAAGCGTTTTTCCCCGTCACCTTCGTGATCATCTTCTGCAGCTGCCAGAGGCTGCCATGAGCCGGGGACAAGCCTGGGGGGAAAAATCAGTGGGGCTCACCCTGACACCCAGCTCCCCAGCAGCATTCCCATCCATCCGGCCCCCAAACTGGTAACCGGCTGGTGACATCTTATAGATGCAACGGAGAGGAAACTTCTTCCCAGCTTAGTGGGGGAGAGTTGTGTGTTTGGGAGAGGTGGTGATGGGGAAAGGTTAAGAAATCACCACCCTGGTCCTAATCTCCATGGCTGTGACTGCACAGAGCAGTGGGACCGGTGTGAGCGAGGACACTTACCCCAAGTAAACAGCACAGCGAAGGCAAGGAGAGAGTTCATCTTTTCGACAGCCCTGGGAGAGGAAACCAAACCATTTCCCCGTTATATCGACCACTTTCTTCTTTACTTCCCCCCTCGTCGGGGGGCAGAGATGCTCCCCACCTCCAGGAATTAGGGGAGGTGAGAGGGGAAAGGATGCACCCGTCGCCGTTGCTTCGGCACAGAGCACTGCTGCCTCGGGGGTGGGAAGCGGTGGGAATCAGATGGCGGAAGGGTGGGAAAAGGCAAAATGAAGGGGAAGGAAGGAAAGTTGGAGGAATGATCAGCCCTCAAGGGCTGCAGCCCACCGCTCTGCCTCTGGGCTGGTATCTCAGGGAGCCTCTCCTTTGCTCCTGCTTTCCCGGTATGGACCTCGCTCCCGGCTCGCACTGGGCTTTTAGGTGAAGGAGGAAAGGGAGGAAAAGCCTTCCTCCAGCCCCACTTACCTCGGGGAAAGGCACTGCTTGCTTGCAGGGTCTGCACTGCAGCTGGCAGGGCTTGGTTTATATAGGCTTTGCTCCCCGCCGCTGGATGATTGTTTTGCCCAAATGTTGCTGACTGGGCATTTCTGCAAAGGAGAAGGTGCCCTTCTTCCCCTTTACAGGAATGCAAGAAACCCCCCTGACATCCCATCTCCGTTCCCCATGCACAGGAACCAGCGCTGGGCGGGATGAGCTGGCAAAGCAGCATCATTTCCAGCCAGAGGAGGAAGCCAACGCTCTCTGCCCCCGGCTAAAGATGCCTGAGGGCCTTTTTCTCTGCCCCTCCCCAGCACCGTGGTGCGTTATTGGGGGGGAAAATAATAGCCCCGATTTCGCTTTTGATCCCAGCTGCCGTGAACAAAGCGGATTTGGGTTTTTTTGAGGGGTCATACAGTTTGGGAACTGTCCCTCTGCCATGCTGATGGTGATTCAGGGCAAGTTATTGGTTCTTTAGGAAAAGTATAAGGACAACAATAAAAGCACCTCTAAACATGCAGTTTCCAGAAACATGGGGTTGTGTGGATACTGTATGATTAAACGCTTGCCCACTGTGAGAGGAGAAGGAAGAGAAATGGGTGTTTTGGGATGGGTGAATGCAACTTCCCTTTATTATTTACCTCTGTATTTCCACCTCCTCACTGCAGCCCCTGTGCAGAACTCCTCCATTCTGGAGAAACCACTTAGTCACCAACTTAACTGCCTTCCTAAATTAGAATCTGCCTTGGGGTGGACAAGGCTTTGAAATCTTCCCTCCTCTCCTATTCTTTAGCTTTAATTTTGACCACCATTTTTATGTGAGTAGGGGTCAGAGGAGAGTCTCAAACCATCTCCTACATTTCCCCACTTCCATTATTCACATAAAAACACCTTTTGGCTATATCTAACCTGTCCCTTAACGCACCGCTGTGTTTTAGCTCCAGGGGTGAGTTCAGTCTTGGGGAGGAGCGGTGCCAGGAGAAGCCAAAAAACCCAAACTTCCAGCTGGAGAATTATTTTCTTAACAAAACCCACAGAGTTTTACCTGGTGGCATTTATTTGTCCTCATTTCTTAGGCTGTTATTGGGCCCATGGAAATATTGGAGTGCCAGGCAGGTGGTGTGGCTGAGGTGTGAGATGCAAAAGTGCTCCCCAGGTTGCCACTGTTGCAGCGCCTCAAGCTCAGTGGCTTTTACAGAAAAGCACCACAGAGAATGATTTCAAATACCTTTTATTGAATGATCTTGGCTGGGAAATGAAGTTGAGAGAGAAAAGAAAGGAGGAAGGGATAAAAAAAATCAAGGAAGCTGATGTCTTTGTGGGAACTGGTGGCATCTCCATCCGTAATGTGTGTGTGCCCTACCTCACCCTGAGCGTCATCATGTGGGGAGTCATGCTGTCTCCGGCTCTGCTCAGCTCCCCCTCATCAGGCTTTTGTTTCCGTAGTGATGGGGAAAACCAGTCAAAATCTGCAACTTTGGGTGCAGATCTCTCCTCTTCAGCACTGGAGCTTACTTCCTCGGCATTTCAGCTTGAAATAGAAGCGGTAGGACTTATTGTAGGAATGCAAAGCACTGGCGAAGCACGAAGCCACTGCCTTGTCGCATAGGCAGGTCTCTCTGTTGCACCAGCTCTGCTCATTACCTGCGGGGAAAAAACACGGTGCTCTGTGGTGGCTTTTCCAGCTGGTATTGGTGATGGAGTCCCCTTGGAGCACCCCCGATGCCTGGAGCTGTCTGGGGGAAGCGCATGAAGAAGCGTGTCCCAGTGCTTGCCCTCTCCAACCTGCCCACAACCCTTACAATGCCCATTTATTTATCATACACACTTGGCCGGGCATCAGGCTGGTTACATCCCTGGGGGGGACACCCTCCTGTGTACCCTGCTGTGGGGCTGGGGTGTCCTGGGGAGCAGTGCTGGTTCCCCACCTTTTTAGGAGCCCCCCACTCGGTGTTACTCACCGCAGACAATGTCCCCATCGGTGACGTTGAAGTGGTAGGGGGTTATCAGGGGGCTGCACTTGCCCTCTCGCAGCTTCCTGTAGCAGCAGTCATGGGCATGGCAGCACCTACAGAGGGGACACCGTGTCAAACCTCGCTGCTCCCGAACCCTCCCTCACCACACTGGGAAGGTAAAGGAAGGTCCAGCCTCACATTTAAGGTGACCAGGAAGAGGAGATGACAAGGCAGCAGCAAGATGTGGCTGGGGATGGTGCAAAACCAGCGCTGGCAGGCTGCCAGCGAGGAGCTTTCTAAGGGACCCCCCCGACACCTTGCACTGGGGGGGTGAGTGGTGATGTTTTTCCAGGTACTCACAGATCGGTGGAGTCCACTGGGGTTCCTCTGCCCCCGATGCCGCAGAAACACCCGTACCAGCTGTAGGAGAGCAGGGCACTCTTCCCCGTGGTCGACCTGATCATCCGCTCCAGTTCCAAAACGCTGCCACGAGCCGGCAGCAGCACTGTGGGGGGACAGAGGGGATGGGCTCACACCGCTGCGGAGCGAGGAGGCAGGCAGCATTTCCCACACCTTGCACCAGAGAGAGGAATTAAATAACCCTGGTGTTGCTGGAAATACGTGCTTTCAGGCATGCGAACCATGAGAAGCGTCAAAAATCCCTCCAGGATTAAGTCTGGTTTCTGCAGCTACCAATTCAGTCTGGCAGAAGAGATTGTTGTGCTCTGTACAGGCTGTGCTGTGCTGGCATCCTGCAACCAGCCACATTGCCAGGATAAGCCCTGGGCTTGGCACAGGCAGAAAAGCAGGTGACAGCAGGCTCCAGAGCCTCTCAAAATACATATGGATCTGAGCATCCCAAAGCCTCGCTGTCACAAAGACCTCCATGAAGCATGAGGGAGAAACTGCAAAATTTAAACAAAAAACCTGAATTGTGCCCAAAGACTCTGAGTTTGTACATCTTTTTTGCCAGGCAGATGAGATCCCAGCCTGGCCCGGTGACACCGGGGCACTTACCGCAAGCCAAAAACACGGCAAAGAGGAGATTCTTCATCCTCAGGCTGGCCCTGGAGGAGGGAACCACAACGGCAGGCGATGAGCAGCACCCGGGGGCAGGACACACACACCAAGGGCACGGAGCCGGTCGGGTGCACCTTGGCAGCACCACGCAGCGACATTAGTGTCACCGTGCCTGAGTGCGCACAGCTGACTCCCGATGGGGCCTTTTGACTCCCATTTTGGGATGTGGCGCTTTGCAGAGATGTGAACAGGGACACGGGGGTTGTCCTGCCCAGGGCTGATGGAGAACCTCACCGTCAGCAGCCTCCCACCACCGCCCCCCCGGCTATCTGATAAAATAACAGGGCAATAAATCCCCCTTCTCCTTACCCCACCTGGACTTCGCCGCTCCAAGACTGCTGGCTTAGCGGCTTCGCTTTATATAGATGGTGAGGTCCACCCCCTCCTCTATCTGCGCTGACGGCGCTATTCGTCGCAGAGCAGGACCCGCCGAGTGGCCCCTCAGTGAAGCAGAAGGTTCCCATCCTTCCCCTTTCCAGGAAAGATGAGTTTCCCTGAGTGGTTTTCCCGATGCTCCCTCCGTTGCCTCACTCCTGCTCATTAGTCGGGCACCAAGCTGTCTCCATCTCAGGCCAATGCAGCTTCTGGATGAGGCCAGTCAAGCTCTTGGTTTTAAAATCCGCGGGGTTCGGCGGCTGGAGAGACAGGACAAAAGCAGTTTATGTCCAGGAAGTGCAGAGCTGGCACCACGGAGGTCATTCCACCCTTGTTGTGGCTGCAGAGGTGGCACTTTGGCCTTGGGGTCGTCTTGAGTTTTCCCTACTCGCACCCTGCGACCTCAGAGATGGTTTCTCTTGGCTTTTTCCTTTGCAATTGTCTTCCCCAAATCCATGTCTGCATCTATGATTCTATGATTCAAATCCATGTCTGCACCCAAATCCAGCCCCGCCGAATGGGAAGGGAGGACGGTGAACGCTGTGGTCTCATTTCACAGGTCTGTAGTTTTCCTGTCCTGCCCTCAGGGCACAGGAGACCCCAGGAGTGCGTGGGCAAGGGGTCTGGGAAATTAAATCATCAGCGAAGGCTGGTAACGCCATGGAAACCCAATTTGGAATGGGTTTTTGAATACAGTTTATTGAATCACCATCACTGAGAGGTGGTACAAAGACACAAGGGAGGCAGAAAACCAGAGGAGATAAGAAACAAAAGCTGCTATCTTCCCTGTGAAAGCGCGGGGCCCAGGGCAAACACGCACACAAATGCAGGGTATCAGGCGCATATGCAGGGCTCAGTAATTAACCACACTTCTCCGGAAGGGAATTGGGGGTTGATTGTAAGAAAATGGTTCAGGGGTCTGTAATCAAGAAGAAAACCCCTTGTTGAATTTCTTGAGAGCCGCCGAAGTTGCTCACTGGAAGGGTTGTCACCTCCCGGCTTCTCCCCTGAGGCCAACAGAGATGTCTGTCCAGGGGCTTTTCTTCCCTCTAACCTTTTATTTCCTGCTGCCAAGTGGAATAAAAAGCCATCCAAGCCCGAGAAGGAAATGATGGGGAGCAGCAGCTCGCCTGTCTCCCCGCTCAGGTGTGCTGAGTGCCTTGCCCTCACCACCTGCACCAGAAACCACCCCAAAATGCTACAATGTGAACCGATGGGCATCACGCCAACACCCAAATCCCCTGACTTTTAAAACCACGGCATCCCTGAGGATTAAACATCCCCTTCACACCTCATCCACGAAAAAAAACCTCCATTAGAAAAGATTTTCCCCATTGTGATGGT
Source organism: Limnodromus scolopaceus (assembly GCA_028565335.1). Classification (NCBI taxonomy): domain Eukaryota; kingdom Metazoa; phylum Chordata; class Aves; order Charadriiformes; family Scolopacidae; genus Limnodromus; species Limnodromus scolopaceus. The sequence goes on along the minus strand of JAOXNO010000009.1, from coordinate 6,859,602 downwards.
CATTATCTGCACCGCTCACGCTTTGGCGTTGCAGGTCCTTGCCCTTGGGGGCACGTTTGTTGCCGTGTTGGCCCTGATCTGGGTTTTTTGGTGTAGAATTTGGCTAAACCTGCATGAAAGGCACCATCTGGGGCCCAAAATGTAGCGCAGAGGGCTGGGATCATGCAGATTGGGGATCCACAGGCGTTTTTAACCAAATCCCCTCATTTGAAGCCCTCCCTCTGCACGGAGGATCTCGGGAGAGCGAGCACAGGAAGCAAAACCCTCTCTTAAATTAAGCCACAAACCTGAGGGCTTAAAAACCACCCGTGGAAGTTCTTATCCCATTGGAAATATGAACCATTTCAGCCATCCCATGGAGCAAACAAGGAGGGCATCAACCCGCGCCTGGGTTTGTTCAGGGCCTTATTGAAATGTAAATATCGTATAAATGTGAAGTCGGTGCTTTGATCTGCAAAGCCCGGCTCTTCGGGGTGATATTCCTGAACATCCTGTGGATGGGATGAGCCGATGGGCAACTATTTTCTGACCTTTTTAGTGCGCGGCTACGCCTTGATCATCCCCCGCCCGCAGGGTGGAGATCCCTGGTTTGACAGTAGATAACTTTATCTTCAGTTATTTATTGCTTCTTTCTTGCTGCCTTTGGTGGGCATCTGTCAGTGGGAGAAGCAGCTGGTTAACTAGAAGTGGGTTTTAAAAAGGGATTAACGGGAAGAGATGGAAATGTCAGTGTTACGTGGCATGTTCTGAGGAAAACTGACTCAGGGGCCATTTATAGCCCCGGGAGATGGGGAGGACTCCCCCTCCCTGTCAGCATTCCTGGAACAAAGAGAGCTTAAAAGCCCCCCGGAGAAGTTGTTTTAGGTCCCCGGATGATCTTGTGTGTAAAGTGTAATTTTTTAAAGGTGTTCTCACCAAAAGGAATGAGTTTAGTGTTGATTCGTCTGGTTTTACTCAGCCATGGCTCAGATGGAGCTGTTCAGTCCCACCGTTGTGAAACTCATGTCATGGGGGGGGGCGTTAAAACCTCATCCCGTTGTTCCCGTTGAGCTGCCTTTGCTCAGGAGAGGGTCTAACACTGTATTTTTAAATTTTCAGGCTTTAAAAAAAATAAGGTTTTCGTTATTCAAGCAGGGTGAAAACAGCGGGGGTTTTGCTCCTGGTGGGATAGGGGAAAGGAGAGCTCCTGGGGGAGGGACGGGGACGACCCAAGTATCGCCCTCACCTTTGGGGTGTGGAGCAGCTCTTTGGGAGAGGACCCTGCCATCACCTCACCCCCCCGTCTCCTTCTGCCCCTCAGGATGGAGCCCCCGGCCCCACAGGAGGTGCTGGGGCTACCCCAGCCCTGCCATTGAGGCCTGATACCATGTCCCATCCCAGCGCTGAGCCCGCACGGGAACATGGCTGCCATCACAGGTATGTCCCTCCTGCTGGCACCAGCATGTTGTGGCTGTTCCCTGGCCCAGATATGGCCCACACTGGGACATCAGGGCTGTCCCCAGGCCTGGTTATGTCCCCTGGGCTCACACTGGGACATCATAGCCATCCCCAGGCCTAGTGACACCCCTCAGACCCACACTGGGACACCACGGCTGTCCCTGGGCCTAGTTTCATCCCCTCAGACCCACACTGGGACATCATGGCCGACCTCAGGCCTGGCTATGGGCCCATGAATGGGACATCACAGCTGTCCCCAGGTTTAGCGACACCTCTTATTGCAGCCATCCCTGGGCCCATCCCACAGGCCACTGTCGCAGGGCGGTCCACCGCGGGCCCGGCCTCACGGGAGCCCCGGAGCAAGGAGCGTAGGCCGCGGGGACCCGACTCAGCCCTGACTTCTCCAGCCCTCGGGGCGCAACATGGCGGCTGGAGGACCGCGACATGGCGGCGCTCCGGCCGGGTCGTCTCGGTGGTTGTGGGGCGGGGCCTGCCGCGCGACCGGAAGTGGGGTCGTCGCCGTGGCAACGCGGCTGTGTTTGGCGGCGGGAGCGGGCCGTCCGAGGCGGTAGGTGAGAGGCGGCGGGGCCGGGGCCTGGTCGTGGGGTTGGGCTGTAGAACCCGGCCCCCGCTGTGGGGTTGGGTTGTAGGGCCGGGGCCCGGCGGTGGGGTTGGGTTGTAGGGCCGGCGCCCGGCGGTGGGGTTGGGTTGTAGGGCCGGCGCCCGGCGGTGGGGTTGGGTTGTAGGACCAAGGCCCCGCTGTGGGTTTGGGTTATATGGCCGGTGTCTGGATGTGGGGTTGGGTCATAGGGCCAGGGCCTGGCGGTGGAGTTGGGTTATGGGCCTGGGGCCTGACTATGGGGCCAGGACTAGGCTCAGCTGTGGGCCTGGGACTAGCACTGAGGGCTGTGCTGGGGAGCTGAACTATGCTGTGGGGCTGGGCTTGTGCTGTAGCACCAGGGTGTTGGGGGCTGTCTGTCCTCCCGGGCCCTGGCATTGCAGTGTTTGGGGGTTCCTGTGGGCACAGCCCTCCCTGGCTGCAGTTCCCCATCCCAACCCCTCACCCAGGTACCCAAACTTAAAATGGCACCTGAAGGTAAACCGTGCTGTATTTAAAATAGCTCCTCACACTGAATCTCTAATCTATACCGTGCTGAAGAGGTACAGACCCTCGCTCAGGAGGGTCTCGCCTTGGCTTCTGGCAGATTGGTTGGTTGAGGTTTTTTATTCTTCAAATTAGCAGTGTAAGTAGTGATATCTGACAAACTAGCAGTGTAAGTAGTGATATCTGATAAGTGCTCCGATGCACTTGGGAGTTCCTATTCAGAGGATGCCGAACTACAGCTTGTTGCCTTGGAGTTTATTTGTTAGAGGCAGTTCATGAAAGGCACACACTCCCCTCCTTCCCACAGGCTCCTAGGAAACTCTGCTGAGTCACTTGGGCGGCATGACCCGGTCCGTAGCTCTGCTCCAGGCTTGCACAGGGACAGGTCTCTCTGTCTCCAAGCAGCTTCGTACGAGCGCTGGTCAGAGCATGCCTGAGTGCTAGGACTCAGCCTTGGCTTTGCTCAGTGATGGTTTGCTGAGCATTTCCATTTCATGGTGGTGGAGGAAAAACCAAGCATTAAATAACACATTGCTAACAAAAGCTTGTGGAACAACCACAGTGGCTGTTCCCTTCTGTTTGTTTTGGGGTGATGAGCAGCAGGCGAGTCTGACTTTATCATCACTGGAGAATGCCAAGCAATCAAAGTTCACCTTTTTTTTCCCCCCTCTTGAGAAATCCTGCTACACCAACCACAAAAAAGGAAGAGGAGGTGTGTGACCGTGTCGCACTTCTCCAAAATGTTGTGAGGTTGTGGCCTGGTTCTCTGTGGCTTTGTCCTGGTGAAGCATATAGAGGTCGGAGCATAGCTTAAGTTGGGGAACACAGAGCAGAACATGGCTTCGTTTTTAATGGAGGTTAACATCAATCTCTGTTAAGCAGCTTTTGGTCACAGGAGAAGTCAGAATGGGTTTCTCAGATGTGTTCAATTTTGAAGGTCGTCAGTGACTTTTAAAAAGCGAAGTAAGTCAGTCTTACCCAAAAGTCCACAATAGGAACTTAATCTGTCACTGCAGGAACAGTGCAAAGGCCAGCTCTCTGCTTTGAAGTTCACTCATTCTTCCATTTTCACTGAGTTTCTAGCTTCAGAAAAAAACATTTCTGTTCTTTCCATCAAAAACTTTCTTTAAGTTGGGAAGGGCACAACTTCCCGATGCTCTGGGTCAACTTTAAAGAATTCCTGACAAAACCAGCACCTATAAATACACATCGTCTCTGACTCAGCCGTTACTGAACTGTAAGATTGCTGACTGCCTACACGGTGATACACCAGATTTATTGCTATTATTAGCTGACATGCAGCATGAAAGTGGGAGCTGTAGGAAAATTCAGCTCTCTGGAAGCTTTCTGGCCAATTTCTGTAACTTTTCCTTCTGCTACCCCATCTGTAGGTGCCTTGAGAAGCAATGGCCACAGCAGCTCTTCTGAACTTAGCACCATCTCACCGCAACATCCCTTCAAGCACAGCAGCTGCTTTCTTGTGGGCAAACACCATCGACATGCACGTCGCCAGGCCAAAATCTGCCAAGGGACGCACGAGGCCAAGCTTCAATTACTCTCAGAGCGTGGAAGCCTGTCCTTGCCGAGTGCCACCTTCCCTGCCACCACCCGCTCCCCAGGAATTAGTGAAGAGCCGGAGAGCATCATCCACAAAACCGGCATTCCTGTCCGGCCAGGTGTCTCCTGAGGAAATCCCAGAGCTCCTGCAGCAAGTGCCTTTGAGGACCTCCTCTTCCCTCAACAAATACAGGGTGCTCCCCTCCATCGGCCGGAAAGACGTAGGGAACGGCGCTGTGGAAGTGGTGGCTGAACGGATCGACCGACTGAAAGTGAGCGGGAGGCAGGAGGATGCTCCGAAAATCAAAACTCTTTCTGGAGAACAAGGATCTGCCAGCGTACTGTCACAAAATGATGTTCCTGGTGAAGAAGGCTCACGTGCACAGAGTCCTCCTGAGAAGCTGGGAAGGAAAATGAGACAAGAGAACCCTTTAAGTTTGGAAGAGCTGCCAAAAGCAGAGTCACACTTGCTGCTCGCTATTCGATCTCCCTCCGGTCAGAGATTTGAACATCATTTCAAGCCCACTGACAGTCTCCAGCTGGTCCTTGCTGTGGCCGAACAGAAAATGTCAGCCAAATACAAACGCTGCAGTGTTGAAACTATGGAGGTGCCCCGAAGGAGTTTCAGTGACCTTACGAAGTCCCTCCACGAATGTGGGATTCTCCACAAGTCCGTGCTGTGCATCCGACAGAAAGTGCAGCACGATGTGGATATTTAGGTGCGCAGAGACGCCGCCCCGGATCGTTCTGCTGAGTGGGATGCATGACTTCTGAAAAACCGAAGTTTCCTGGGCCTGCTTCTTCATCTTGCCAGCTTCCAAAAATCTCCCCCGAGGCAGACTTGTGTAAAAGTGTTGAAATAGTATTTCAAGTGTATATACCTGCTACATAAACAGCATCTTTTTTCACGTGTGCCATCACAAATTGCTTCCTGAGCGCCACCAACCTTTGGCCTTTTTGGTTTGTTGGAATTGCCAATGACGTTCTTTGAAGATTGAAGTTTCCAAGACCTCTCCCCTTGTCCTTTTCCGTATTTCAGAAAGGTGCCACTTCCCAGAGTGGATCCGGATGCAGAGGCACCCATTTGGGAAGGTAGAAATGGAACTCTCTTACTCTGGAGGACCATCTTCAGTAGGTTATCACCATCTTAAACATCTTGAGGGTGACTGAAAAGGAGATCAAACATCAAAACCATCTGGAAACAACGGTAACAACACGTTAATGGATTATTGTGAAGTATTAAATGCAAGACCAATGATAATAGGCCTGTGAGGGCTCAGCTCTTTCTGAATAACCTCAGTGCAGCTTTTAAGAGTGTGATTACATCATCTTTTTAAGAACAAATAGTTATTATTTTGGCTGTATTGGTGAGCAGCAGGATTTTCTACTTAGTTTTCCTTCCCTCATTCAACTCCTGTGATCCGTAGGTAAGAACAGCTGGACAGTTAAGGTGGGATGTTACAAAATACTCCCATTGAACACCTTCACACTGAAATGAGTTAGTCCAAGAAAGCAAGTGGTGCTTTGAGAATTTTAAAATAAAAACCATATTAATTGGATTTGACTGAGGAATTGGCTCACGCAATAGGCCAGATTTTACTAAACCATCCTTAAGAAAGGCCGTAGGGTAACTTGGGTTTCAGATAAATACAATGTGCTTGTGCTAAAAAAAAAAATAATAATCTTCTAGGTTTCTAATGGAAATTCTTATGGTTTAAAGGCAATAATTCAATCTACTAAAAAAATGGACCACTTGCTGCGCAGCTGAGGTAATTGTAGTATTTTGAGGTAAAATGAATGTTTTTTAACCTCAGTGTAACTGCCAAAACAGCTTGGAACAGTCGTAGAAAGAGGAAAGCTGATGCCGGTGTTGACTCAAAGCGTAGCATCTCCTAAAGCAAATGGCTTTCTTAAAATGGTACCCGATTAAATAGTGTTACTGACTACTGCAGGTGATGGGAATTGCACAGAGCGATCCCAGTGTCTGCAGGGAGCCCAGGATATCGAAATGTGGGTGCTCTTAACCCAACCTCAGTGGGGAGCAAAGTATTTCACCTCGTTTCTGGAGCAGGAATCATTTTCTGTGTTTCGTTCAGTGTTTGGTGGTTAATTCCTTTCTTCTGATTTTGTGTATACTATGTTACTTCGACATTTCAGAGTGTTTTCATACTGTGTGGTGGTACAATCAATAAAACATTTTAGGCTGAAAATTAAAATGATTTCTGTGAACTGGAGCTTTAGGCATCACATCTCCTCTCAAATGAGAAATGCCATTAATTTGATGGCAAATACCTCGGGGACCGTCCAAATCAGACTTTGGACACTCAGCTGCTGTCCACACCATCGGGCACGTGCCTTCCTGGAGTTTGTATCTCTGTCCTGTATTAAATACAAGATGGCAGCAAAGAAGGAAATGCTTCAGATCAGTGACCAGAGACGCGGTGGCCACTATGACGGTGTATGAGGACTGATGCTTTAACCAAGAACAGAAGAATAAGAGCAACTTGGCTCCCAGGGGACAGCAGTTGTCAGTCTGGAGGATATTCACGGAATTCTTAGAATTGGAAGGGACCTTAAAGATCATCGAGTTCCAACCCCCAGGGGGCTGGAACTCCCCAGGCAGAGACACCTCCCACCAGACCAGGTTGCTCAAAGCCCCATCCAGCCTGGTCTTGTGACCTCCCTTGTGACCAGGTCTATCCTCTTAAATATCTCCAAGATAAAGCTGAATGAGTAGTCCTCTAACAACCTCACCCAGGCTACAGCATCTCCAAAAGATGCATTTTAATCATTTCCTTTTCTAAAAACCACATCAAGTCTTGATCTAGGCAAGTGCAGTGCAGGGAAAACACCTTTTCTCCCCCAGTTCTCTTTCTCTTCCCTTCAGAATACCTCTGGGGATGTCTCAGCGGCAACTCTGCCAATTCTGGCACGCGAAGCACTTCTGGGGAAGAACAGTATTTATCTGACCTCATTTATTGGGTGGTATCTTTTAACAAGCTTTCTTATGGGAAGCTTTGAAGAATTCTGGCGGTAAATCAGGTGAAGTTCAGTCTGTCACGGGATGCTTTGAGGTCACAAATAGAAAAACTCACGAGGACTTGTGGCTGGGAACGTCCTTATCTAAGGCTTTTAAACCGACAACGAAATATTCAAGCAGAAATTAGCGGAGGCATCATTCAGTATGTGTTCTTTATTCCAATTAAAAGTACATTAGAAACAGCACACAGGACCAGCAGCAGCTTTCATGACAATTCAACCCAATACTCTGCTGTCACGAGGTCATTCAGCTGTACTATTAAAGTAGGTGATTGAAATAAGTCTTCCACTCGACACGCAAGCACTCACTCACCTGCCACTTTAAATAGGTTTCCAACAGAATAAAAATAGATACACCCCAGAATACAAAAAGTTTAATTTTAACAGTTGTTTTTTTTTTTTCTTCACTAAAGCCTTTATACAAATTGATAAAAGGGTGCACGATTTCCTAAAATTTTAGGTACATTTTAAATGAGCCTTTTTTTACTTGGTAAAAGGATCCATGTTCCTGTCTTTGAACAGAATATGATGGCCAAAATTGCAAAGAAAATTCCTAGTTAAATTTACAATTTATACATTTGTTTTGAAGTGATTCCTGCACCGAGTAGCGAGCCCACGGCTGCTCACGCACATCCCATTTTCCCCAAAAAAGAGCTGTGCACCCTAAGTTCTAGTTCAGGAGCCTCCTTTCTCCTGGAAACCGGGCTGGGGGAACAACCCGCAGGCTTTCAGTTGTGCGCACGAGAATGGTCCCGACCGAACGAAAAGCCCGAGCCCAGAAGTTGGGAATCGTTCCTTTTCCAGCAGGATCACCCTGGGGCGAGGGACCGGTGACCTCTTTTTTGCACTACGAGCACAATGGAAGTGGAGCGCTTCCCCTCTGCAATTTGGCTGAGCAATTTAACTGAAAACATACTGTAACAGGTAAATTTGGTGTTCTAAACGTATTATTATTATTTTTTTTTTTTGGTCAATACAAGCTTATCATGACTTTTATTTTACTTTTATTCCCATTTCTATCACTAATCGGTGAAGCCCAGCAGTTCTGTACATTATTCGCACGGAGCTTCACAGCAGCATCTGAGAACTGGTGTCACCTGCCTAAAGGTGACCGACCCCCACTTCAACAATCATTAGCATTTTATGGAAGTGAATTTAGTCAGAAGATTAATTAGTACAGTTCCCTTCATCCTGCCCCTCCCTCCCCACCACATCCACCTACACCTTGGTGAGGTTTAAAGTTCGAGAGTACGGACTTAAGCACTGCCACCACCGCACCGCTTTCCGTAGAGTGGCCGTTCTAACAAATCAAGGACAAATTAAAAGAAAATCCTGCCCAGCAAAAGCAACACGGCACCTGTGTTTGCGAGTATGAGCTACTGGAGACATCCTCAGGACAATTTACGTAAGGAAAAGCAGGGCAAATCCATCAGGAAGCCAGAAATGAGTCTTGAAGAGCTCAGGGGAGCGCCAAAGAGAATGACATCCTATTTTGTACAAGTTGAGTTTGTAGCCAAAAACCAGCTGCCTTGTTTGTTTTTTTTTTTTTTTCTCTCTTCATTACTTATATCCATTATATATTCAGCTGTTGAATTTTAACTCATCAGGTTACTGCTGAACTTTATTGCAATTAAAGGCAATAAAGTTTCTTATTTTTTTCTTAAATTTGTTTTCAATAATTACATATTGCCCATTTTTTGGCAAGCCTATTTCTTAGAATTCAAAAGACCTTCCCATTTTAAGGCTAAACTAAGAAATGTTAAAAGCTTCTGTAAACATTTCCTCTTCCTCCCCATAGTTGCACAATTTGAAGTCCAACTGCGATTTTTAAAATGAGGTAATTTTTGTGTACTCATATCTTAGAGAGTCCTTTTCGGGAGTAGCCGAGAGGCCAATCTGAAACGCTGATCCAATTGTAGTGGGAGAGCTTCCCCAGCGGGGTACACACCAGTTCCAGCAGCTGTACTTCAGTTAGTTATCTTCTCAATTTCATCCAAGTCGTCGGTATCCAATTTGTTTATCTTTTTGTCTGGGAAAGAGGAGAAATAAGTCAGATTTTGTAACAGAGAGCAGAGGAGGGAAAGCTGCTTTCTTTAGCTGGTCTTGAGGAGCTCGGGTTTATCCATGAAATGTTTGGTTAGGTTTTAAAACTACAACATAAACCCCTTTTTCTTTTATCAAAGGCCCATCGGGGTACTCGAATGTTACCTATCTCTGAAATATCTGCTTTAAGGACTATCCAGGCAGCCAGAAAACAGACAACTTGACTTATTTCTGCTCCCAGCATACGTAGCAGTTGACAACCCTTAGTGACATCCTAAGTGATGTGATCTGTGGTCAGTTTAAGGCTCAATAAATACGTGCTCACTATACAGCTAGGCAAAATTCTGCAGAAATGACATCTAATTTTAGAGAAAGAAGAAAGTCTGAGGGTACGTACTGAAATGTTCCTGGATTCTGTTGAGAATATTCATGCTGTGCTTGCTGTCCACCATGTTAATTGCCAGGCCTCGCTTGCCAAAGCGACCCGTACGTCCGATCCGGTGGAGATAAGTCTCGTTATCTGGATTTCCATCTTTATCCACAGGAAGGTCAAAATTGATGACGACAGAGACCTGCTCTACATCGATCCCTGATAAAAAGAAAGCAGCAGATTACACCACTACGTTTAAATCAATTTATAGCAGGAAGAGCCTCCTCTGGCCTGACCTGTGTGTGGTTTGGTCACCACATCCAGGTTACCCATGAGTAGAACTTCTGACAGCTGTCTGAGAGCTGCCACGTGGCCACGAGGTGTTAAAAACCAGTCTCACGCTCTGAAATGGATCTTTTCCACAGTATCCTCATGGATACTTTGAAATAAAAACTATCTAGCCATTGCACCAGAGAATCCCACTGAAACAACCAATGGAAAAGCAGTTGGAGATGCTTTAACCAGCACTTAAGTAGTTTGGAAACTCTGTTCTCCTCTCCAAAGCTGTAAAGGCCTTGTGTTTTTCCCCCTGTAAGCACTATGTTGTCTTAACTGTTCTAGGATGTCAAATTGCAACACAAATTCCACTGGAGTTCAGTGCTTTTAAAATTTCTGTATTTTGGAACATGTTTATTTTAAACACTGAGGGTCAGCAGGGCAAGCCAGGCTTGGTGCCAGAGGCATAAAGCTGTCCTGGGGTGGACTTTTCCATCCCAAGCTGCAGGAAGGCTGCAAGGAATCCTGTGTTCACCCACAGGCATCTTTACGTGCACAGACATGGCCAGCAGCCCCAGAATTACTTGAAGGACCCTATTTCCTCTAGATTAGAATACTTGAGGCTATGAATTTTTTCTCTAAGCTGGCCAGACGTATCTTATCTTAGGACCTGCTGCTTCTGCCCTTCCCCGGCCCAGCTCCGCCATGCCCTACCTCTGGCACAGACGTTTGTGGTCACCAACACCTTTTCTTTGCCCTCTCGGAAACGCTCGATCACGGCGGCTCTCTGTTCCACCATCATTTCCCCACTCAGCAATGCCACCTGATGGCCCTCCTTGGAGAGCTCTGCCGCCAGCCAGCCGGCCGTCTTCCGAGTCTGAAACACAAAGCCAGGCACGTCTTGGGGCAGGAAGTTTTAAAGCTGTAAATTGGGAATAAACCTCTCTGGGATCAACTGGAAACTCTGCGGCTCCTTGGTTTTTATATCTCGAAAGGAAACAGCTCCTAATTACAGAGTCTGCTCCCAGCTCACCCATCAGAACTAGGAAAGTGTGCATCTGCCCCCAAAGGAACCCTTCTTTAACAAAAGCACGCCTTTTCTTTGCGCTCTGCTCCTCAGCTTGCACTCTGTGAGGGATTACATGCGCAGGCCAAAAGCGCACAAGCAGCGTCAAGTAAACAAAACTCTCCGCTTGGAAAACGTCAGGGCTTGAGCTGAACGTAGCTGTGAAATCCAACAGAGGTTCTACGCAGTCTTGAATTAAACAGTTTCCCATGATGTTAGTTTTTTTAAGCTCTGTCTGGTATTATTGCATTTCGAAACAGCAGACTGTGCAGCAGACTCCAAATACAGGTTTTAATCTCGCCTGAACTAGCTTTACGTGGCTGTTCTGGTGCTGTCAGCACTGGATCTTTCCATAAGTTATGGTGGCTTCCAGAAAAAAAGAATCCTCAGTATGATTCATAGGGAGACCCCTGAGGTAAATCCCCAATTACCTGAGGGAAATGGAGTCCCAGGAAAAGCTCCATGTCAGCTGCGGAACTACAAGACTTCCCTATCCCTCACTCTGCCCTATTTTTATCCATTTTCCAACCTCAAGGTTTTGTTTGGTTTTTTTTCAGTAGTTCTGTGTAATACTTTGTTTTGGAAAACTGTGCATTACTCTGAGCTTTGCTTCAGAGGACTTTGAGAATAAAAATGACCTGGATGGACAAACCCAGAGACAGAAACCAGCTCGTGCTATCACAGCTCTCAAGATTTTCATCTAAGAGGGAGCCAGAAAAGCCAAAGAAAAGGGCAATCCATGTTCTCAGTTTCTTTCTGAAAAGCCTGGCCAGTTTTTTAGCAATAGCAGACACTAACAGGGTTGTTCGGAGTAATGTTCCCTGAAAGGACTCACATGGCAGAAGATCATGGCCTGGGCAATGGTGATGGCGCCGTAGATATTACAGAGAGCCTGGAACTTCTCATCTCTGTTATTGCACAGAACGTAATACTGTTTAATAGTGTCCAGCGTCTCCTCCTCTCGCTTCAGTTTGATTATGTTTGGGTCAGGAACAACTTTTTGAGCAAACTTCCACACAGAATCCTCAAAAGTGGCTGAAAACAGAAGCATCTGGCAGTCCCTGGGGAGCATTCTGCAAGAGAAAGCAAAATGGGCAGGGTTCCCACGTTAACACTGTCACCCCCCCTGATTATCCTGATGGGATTAATGCTACAGGCAAAGCAGAACAATAACCTCAGAACCAGTTATTTCAGTGGCTGGAAAGACTAATGCTAATCTTACCAACACCTGATCATTCCCTCACGGACCAGTGGCATCCAGACTTGCATTCTTAAAAATGAATAAACCCTGCTCCAGGGTCTGTAAGAAAATGAAACTGCTTGTCATCCCCTGACATTCTGCCTCTATTAACCATCTGGATTAGAGCTAAATATATCGTTTTTAATCTTGTTGCTTTATCGGTGAAGACACCGGTCAAGAATCTAGGCCTGCTGTCCCTACCTTACAAAACAGCTTATAATGGGAAGAAACAAAAATCACCTCGGGCAACGTACGGCGAGTCCTTACCTCTGAATGCGGATGCTCTGGTCCTGATGGCCCTGGGTTGCTATCATCACATCGGCCTCATCCAAGACAAACACTTTGATTTTCTTGGGATCTATGAATTTGAGTTTGGAACACCAGTCCAGCACAGTGCCGGGCGTGCCGATTACAATCTGCTCGGAGATCTTCTGACCTCTCTCCACTGCCAGGACAGAAAGGAAGGCTTTCATAAGATAGCTGCGCAGCGAAATGCTCTACCCCTCTCTGAACTAGACTATTTGACCATCTGATTGTTCTGTTGTTCGTTTACTGTATTGCACCCGACAATCATTTTCTCATTTACAGTCTGTTGGTAGCGTTTCACCTTACTCACATTTATTGCCTCGGACAGCGTAGGCAAGTTTCAGCTCCGGATAAAACTTTCCCATCTGCTCAATCACTTTTCCTGTTTGAAGTGCCAGCTCGTACGTTGGGGAAAGGCACAAACACTGGAGGGACAGAAGGATAGTTTTTGAAGATAATTTGAGATGACCAACATCCTGGGCAACACTATCATTTGCTTTTCAAAATCCTTATTATTGAAGTTTTCCTGAAGATGAACATCCGAGCAGCTGAACAGTTTCTGAAACCCCATCAGTTCTAGACTCTGAAATGAGGGGAATGAGTTGATATGCCATAGTCACCTGGCTACTGCCTTTCTGTGTTCAGTTCTGCTCCTCAGGCTTGGGAGAGCAGATACTCTGCTACAGGGGACATATAGACAGTAGTGACAAGGAACCTAACACCTACAGTCAGACTAAGAGATAAGAACACCATTCTTTCAGGGAAGAATTCTAGCCTTGATAATGCTGCTCAACTATCTCATGAGGAAATTGGGTTAAAAAAGCTCCTTTTTAGGCATTCTCTGCTCTGTTCTCACAGATATCTTCCATCCCAAATTCCATTTACTTAACGCCTTTCAGCCTCCGATTTGATTACTCCTAGAATGACCCCCTTATTTAACTCCTTACAGAGCAAGGGCATCCTTAGTGAAAGTTGTGAGCAAAATCCACGTCTTTTGCATTAAAGGCATTTTGATAGATCCCAAAATCACCAGCCCCTGCTAAGCTGTTTAAAGAAACAGCCTCACAGGGGTGGGTTCATCAAGCTGTGAATTTACCATCAAGAGTCTCAACAGAAGCCCAGCCTCCTCACTAGGTGGCACTGCACCACCATGAAACCCCCCAAAAACGGTGACATCCCAGAAACTTTACCTGCGGATACTTGTTCCCAGGTTCAACACGACTGAGCATGGCCAGGACGAAGGCAGCCGTCTTGCCAGTACCGGACTGAGATTGTGCGATCAAGTTCTGGGGGCTGCAGAACACACAGCAGACAGGAGCTCAACCAGCTGAACCACCCGGACGAGGTACTCGTGGGGTTGAACGATAAAGAAAACTCGAGTGGCATTTTAATACCTTTTAGATTTATCACTGCTCTGGACTAGTGTCTAGCTTGACCAGCTACGCTCCACAGGACCCAAGTTAGTTTCTGCTCCCGACCAACTCTCTCTTTCAGCACCTCTTGATTATGGGAGATTTGGAAGGAAAACTGCGATTTATCTGTCAGTACTTTTCCATTTTGCACATCTCCCCCTAGTGTCTGAATACTGCATACATTTCAGTTCAGGAAAACCAGCCACACACAGCATCTCAGCTACTCTCACCCACCCAGGATTTCTGGAGCTAGGTTATTATTCTTCCCCTACAATGACTAGGAAAATCAGACTGACCTCAGCCAAACACTGTGGCACTGCGAGTTCAGCGCCAGCCCTAAGAAAAAGGACAAATCCAGGGCTGCTGTCACATAATTCGTGACCACAGAAACACCGTGGCATGGCAACCCTTCCACCACAAGCCTGGATGTGCTCCCCCAGCATCATCCTCCCATCCAAACCTCAGTAACAGGATGCTAAATCATTCAAATCCTTCCTATACTGGAAAGGAAGTGGAAAGTACAGCTACATACGGTTCAGCAAGCATCATAGGCAGGGCATTCTCTTGTATCTTAGATGGTCTGTTGAAGCCCATGGCATAGACTCCTTCCAGGAGCTGTGGTTTCCTGAAAACAGAGGAGATTTTATATCATGACCTATGAAAGTACATTTGGTGTTCATTTGTGTACAAAAAGGTGAAGAAAAAACCTTGCAACCGGACCTAGAGCTACCCCTTTCTGTGGACCTGCTACTATGGCACTGGTGAAGCGACAGCCATCAGTGCCTGGAAGCTCTAACAAGTGACAGCACAAAGCCTGGAAAGGAAGCCTTGCAAAACCCCCTTGATTTATTAAGTCAGCCCGCAGGCCTGCCTTCTGCTACACGCAAAACCCTGTGTCACAGCTCTCGGGCTGGCGCTGGGCTTCTGGTTCTAAAGCAGCTTTTCAGACAATCCCAGGGATCCCAGAGCAGAGCACGTTAATCCTGTCCTTTAGGGCAATCCCTTTTCCTCAGCCAGGCCTGATCTCGGCGCCAAAATTATCACTCCTTGAAGACTCAAAGTTGGGACAAAGCGACCTCAGAGGCAGAGAATGAAGTGTAATGTCATGAAATCATTGCAAGGACTTCAGTAAGTCGTGATGGATTCTGTCACACAGCTCAGCCCCAGAGCGATCCTGGCTCAGTGCACAAAGCAGGTAAATGACTGACTAA
>JAOXNO010000009.1:6749795-6762264 GCA_028565335.1 Limnodromus scolopaceus | reverse complement strand
AGGTGTTCAAGAGACGAGTTGACATGGTGCTCGGGGATATGGATTAGTGTTGGGTGGTGTTTTGTGTGGTGTGGTGGTTGTTGTTTTGGGTGGTTTTTTTGTTTTTTTTTTTTCCATTGGTTGGACTAGATGATCTTAAAAGGTCCCTTCCAACCTAGGTGATACTGTGATTCTGTGATCTAACTCCAGACACAGCGCCAGTGTCAGGATTATCTGCTTTCGGTCTGTATTGAAGGCTGGATGATTTCGGAGCTTAAACCACTGTGGTGTGTAATTGCTTGTGCAGGCTGGTTCGTCAAGTGAAGCCATCCTCGATGCTATGGGCCGAGAGCTTGTTCCAGCCACGAGGGTCGCCTTAGCTGGAGAATATGGAGCCGTCTCTGGCCGCAGGTACAGTCACGATGCAAACGGCGATGATTCTCAAATGGTGACACGCTAATTTTAAACATCAGCTAATTTTGTGGCACTGTTCAGAGGTTTCTGTAATAGTTCCTGAATGTAGGTAAAACCCAAGCCCTGGGATTCGTAATGGCTCAGGAGGCATCTGCATGTGTTTTGTCCAAACGATGGTGCCTTCATAAGTGCCACACACCTCAAACATCACACAGGGACGGGCTGCTGGCTGCCTTGGGGATTTTTCTGTGGTGTGCTTTTCCCCCACACAGTTAGGAAACCACATAGTGATACTGCTCTTCAAATAGTGATTTAACACAGCCTTGTTAAAGGCTGAGGAGCAGATTGTGTCACGGTGTGTTGGCGTGTGGGGAATACCTGCAGCTAAACTGTACCAGGTGGTGTAGTCCAGAAGAGTGTTGGAAGGTCGCTCCAGTAATTGGGGACCAACTGGGGTCCTGCCGGCAGTCTCATGGGTGACAGTGGCCAGTGTCTTTGTTTCCCCATGTGTAAAACGCTTTGGTATCTGCAGAGTTAAAGTCTGGGAGGATCTATTTCTGATTAAACACCATTTAGATGCGCGTCATGGTGCTTTTTAATTACAGAAATATACACCTGCAATCGGTAACAATTTGACTGTGTTAAACATCAAACAATTTGACTGCAATACAGTTTGACTGTAATATTCTAGAACTGGTTTGGTTGTAAAGTGGGCGCTGGGCAGGGAGGTGGAAACTGTTCTAGTGCAGGGAAACTGGCGAGAAAGAAAGTGGAAAATGACTCGGTTCTCACTCTTGCACCCGAGTGAGGGTGGAAAAATTGCATGGAAACTTAAATTATCTTGAGTTAGCTATCTTTTTGTTGAGAAATGCATCTTTTTGTTCGATTTGAAACAATGGACTCCGCAGTCCGGATTGTCTGATTTAAATTTCAAATCCATCTCAGCTGCCAATACAAATGAATAATGAATGCTGTGTGGTACGTCGCTAACCGAGAGCGCAACCGAGCAGCCAGAGGGTTATTTGACATTCAGGAGAGGAGAGGGGAGAGATGTGTTTTGCAGCTACGGATAGGTAACCTGCTTTTCCTTGTAGTGAGTGCTTCCTGGCTCTGCCATAAAACAGAGGGTCTAAATTGATACAGTGTGAAGTTGACCTATATTTTATGTCTGGCAAAGTAATTAGTTTTGGGTTTTTTTCCTCTCTAAAGCTGTTGTAGTTCTTTTTGAGCTGAGAAGCAGCCTGTGATGAGCTCTGCCTTTGTTAGCAGCATGGGAGGGCTAGTAGGGTTTGAATAAAATTAAAGGCTGTGTGTTAAGTGTAAGGGTTTCCAGCAAAGCTGCTTTTTCTTTGCTGGTAAAGCACCAGTGTTTCCTGTTCAACCATTGTATGTCGGGAAACCCAGTTACAACAGAGTCCTAACAGCTGCAGGTGTAGTCTTGGTGTGTGTACCCTCTGCTGGTGCACGGCACTGCCTTGGTGATGGTTCGCTTTTCTGTGGGAAGCACCGGGGTAGATTTTGAACTCCAGAGAGAGCTGAGACCTGCCTGTCCCTGCCATGGGTGCTCTGCGTCGACGTGGGGAACGCTGGGCTGAGGCGCCGGTTAGGAAATTGGCCGTGAGGGCAGGGAGGTTGCTGTCGCTGTTCTTTCTGACTGAATGGTTTCCAGGATGCGAGCGTTTGAATATTTACTTAACGTGCAGTCCTGTAATCTGTACTGGGCAGCCCTAATGCTCTCTCTAATAAGGTTTTCACTGCAGAATAAACCTGTTTGCACACTGCTTTGGAACCCTTGGGTGGGGAGGACGGGCCGTATTAATGAAAAGTAATTTCAGAAATAACAGAGATGTGTCTGATAAATCACAACTGACCAGGAGGCCAATGTAATCTGTGTTATCTATACTTTTGTGCAGAAAACCTGTCCTTGGGAGGAAGAAGTTGCAGCCTCATCCGAATATAATCCAGGTGATCCGAGCATTCACATCCTCGGTCCCTTTGCTGCCCGGAGCCTTCGCAGACTATCCCGATGTTCTTCCGTTAAGCCTGAATCCCAGAGGGATCGGTCACAGCCGCACGCTCTTCTTGGTGATGAAGAAGTAGGTAGAGAGATGCTTGTTATGCGACTCGGGCTTTTCGTGCCGCTGCCCAGCAGGGCTGCGTGTTCTGCTGCTGCGCGGGTCCTGGCAAAGATTTGGCCTGGGCTGCTGCCAAAGAGCTGAGTACGCTCTTGGAAATGCCTCCTGAGACCTGTTCCAAGTCCTTGAGATTTTAACTCTTTGTTCAACAATGAAGACAAGCTGTTCTTTTTAATAATTACCCCAAATTAAAGTAAGAAATATGGAGCTTGTCCCCATTTGTCTGCCCTTCTAAGTCCGAAGTTCACCCCTAGTCTGAGCACGCAGTTAGAGATGGAGTAGAATCGGTAACGAGATGTATTAGGGCTCAGCATCTCTGGCTTTTTCAGATGGGTTTTGGTTTTGAATGGGTACTGCGGTGGCATTGATGTAAAAGCACCTTCTGTTTCACACTCCTTTGTTCTGCCTGTGGCTGGAGAAGTGCTCTGTCCTCTCTGTATTTCAAGAATATGTTCTTGGGAGTTGGACTGGATGATCTCTATGGTCCCTTCCAACTCTAAAAATTCAGTGAAATTCTGTCACCTGATGAGCGCATCTCATTTTGCTCATACAATCTGCATTATTAATCTGCCTCCTCTTTCATGCAAAATATAACATATAAAAACCTGTTAGAGTGACTACTGGAGCCCCTTGCCATGCCATTTAAGAGGCTTATTTTATTTGCAGTTGTTGATCTCAGGTGAGAGTGCCGAAAATTCAATGGTGGGTGTTGTTGCAAATCAGAGGATTTGAGAGCAGCAGACAGGACAGTGGTATCAGGTTGAGGGTGGGAGGTGGGAAGGGATCGTGGAGGTCAGGAAGAATTTGGCACATACGAGCGTCGATGGAGGTCATCCTGCCCCTCTGCTCTGCCCTGGGACGGCCCCATCTGGAGCACTGGGTCCAGTTCTGGGCTCCTCAGTTCCAGAAGGACAGGGAACTGCTGGAGAGGGTACAGCAAAGGGCTACAAAGGTGCTGAGGGGCCTGGAGCATCTCTCTGCTGAGGAAAGGCTGAGGGACTTGGGTCTGTTCAGTCTGGAGAAGAGAAGACTGAGGGGGGATCTGATCAACACCTATAAATACTTAAAGGGAGGGTGTCAAGAGGATGGGGCCAGTCTTTTTCCAGTGGTGCCCAGTGACAGGACAAGAAGGAATGGGCACAAACTTGAACATGGCGAGCCCTATCTAAACATGAGGAGGAACTTCTTTACTGTGAGAGTGGCAGAGCCCTGGAAGAGGCTGCCCGGAGAGGTGGTGGAGTCTCCTTCTCTGGAGACATTCAAAGCCCGCCTGGACACGTTCCTGTGGGACCTGCTCTGGGTTGACCTGCTTTTGCAGGAGGTTGGACTAGATATCTCCAGAGGTCCCTTCCAACCCCATATCATTCTGTGATTCTGTGAGTGTGCTGCATCCCAGCCAGCACTGAGGTCAAACCGCAAGCGATAAGCTTCTAGGATGCTAATTCTGAGGTTTTCCTTGTTCTGACCAGTTACCCGTGCACTCTGCGCCAGTATCTGAGGGAGAGCAGTCCAGATGTTCGTCTCTCCACGATGATGATTTTACAGCTCTTGGAAGGCGTGGACCATCTTGTTCGACATGGAATAGCACACAGAGACCTGAAGTCTGACAACATCCTGGTTGAATTTGATTCTGGTATGTAGATCTGTGAGTAGAATTGCCAATTAAGTCACGCACAGAAGTGAAGCAGCTGTGTAGGTGTTTGGGGAAGCCCTACCCAGATGTGCTTTTTGGGGGAAAAACGAGCATTAAACCCTTTGAAGAATCTCAGTGTTAGGTTTTACTTACCGCTTGCTGTCACTGCAGAATTGGGGAAGTCATTTATCCTGTCCCTGCCTCGGGTTTGGATCATTAAAATGGACTTGAAAGGAACGTTGCACTGTAATCAGATGGAGGGATGCAGAGTATTGCTAAGGTTTGCACAGCGGATGTTGGCTGGAGCAGATGAACATGTAGTAACGCCAATGACATCGATGATGCTGGAGGTGCCTTTGCTTCAGGCTCTTTGCCAAATAACACAGCGTGGTTCTTCAAATCTCACCTCTCAGTGGGTCAGGTTAATAGTGCTGCACCCTGGGATGATGGAACGTCGATTGGAAATCAAGGGAACCCACAGCGTTAAAGCCCAAAGCAGCTTTTCCATCGTCTTGTTCTCCTGTCAGCCTCTCTAACGAAGTTTTTAATTACCTGAGCTCTTTTATAGCATGATTGAGACTCAGACAGGCAGGAAACAATAGCAGGCAGACAGATCTGTGTAATTAAAGGTTTTGGTGCAGCAGCCATGGAAGATTTTCAGCAATACTAATGCCATCCTTCTTTTCTGTAAGGAAAAGCTGCTCTGGAGCAAAGCTGAATGTGGTTAGGAATGATGTGAAGCATTGATTTTTCCGTATCGGGAGTCTGGAGAATTAATGATTCCTCTTTGCAATGTTTGACTTGTCGTCAGGACAAGGACTGGTAACAAATGCAAAGTTTCTCCATCCTTTTGCTATCACTAAGTCTATATGTGTATATCTATATATCTGTAGCTTTTGCTATAGGTAAAAGCAAAGGGAAAAAAGATGGCTATGTTCCTCCATCATGGATGAGTCCCTGACCTTAAATGTCTTCAATTTTATGGTATCCACGACATTTTGTGAGAGACACGTTCCACGTGGGGCAGTAGTATTCTTGTAAAGAGGAAATGAAATAACAAGTTTTTGTTTTAATAAAACTGATATTTCACCTAATATCACAGAGGAGAAGCAGAAAAAACAGCGTGTGGTTGTGCTGATTCCTGGGGGTTTTGAGATTGCTCCTGGAGAGCGTCTCTGGTGTCCGTCTGATGGACAGCAGATACCCCCGAAGCGAACGCTGACTCTGCTCGCCCTGTGTCGTTTGCAGCTGGCTGCCCCTGGCTGGTGATCACCGACTTTGGTTGCTGTTTGGCAGACGAAAACGTGGGCTTGAGACTGCCTTTCACCAGCTCTTACGTGGATCGGGGCGGCAACGGCTGTCTCATGGCACCTGAGGTAAATCCCCCTGTAGTTGTCGTTTGTGGTGTTGGTTTTCTGCTTGTCCTGCCGGTGGGACCGAAACGTTTCAGCCCCAGCTGCGGTGCAGGCTGCGACAGGAACTCAGAAAAGGGTGGGATTGGGTCTAGAAGCAGCGGAGGGCGTGCGTGTACATCACTTTGCTGTGATTTGTCCCTATTTCTGTGTGTCCACAGAAATACCTGCTGAAATCCTCCGCGATCGGATCGATCATTTCCTACCCCTTCCTGCTTATTGACATAACTCGGTCACGGAAGGCGGGACCCGTAGCTGGTTACTGCGTAACTGATCTCACCCTGTGCTCCCTCATGGGGAGCTGCGTCCCGTAAAGGGGTGTAGGAGGTCTCTGTCCTAACTTGAGTTACGCTCACTAAACATCTCTGTGTTAATAAAAAACGCCCCCTTCCGAGCTGTGCTGAGCAGCTCTGGAACAGACACCTCGAACGCTAGAAGGTGAAACGTCATCAGTTGGTGTTATGAGGCAGAATTGACCTTTCCCACAAAAAAACCAAACCCACCTTTGCTCTTCAGTCTTTTTTCTCTGGCCCCTTTCTATGTAGCTGTTAAAGAAGTTTATGCAGCGGCCCTTGTGTTGCGCCAGTAGTTTTTGGGTGAAGTTCAAGGTGGTTGTGAAATGGTGTGCAGTTCCTTTTTATTTCGCTGATGATAACCGTAATAAAAGCGAAAACACCCTTAACTGTCCGCTTGACCCCGAGCACCTTGCCTTGCATTGCCTAAGCGCTGGTGCAATATTTTGTTTATCCACCTATCTCCTGTCAGCCTAAAATCCCAGAGTGAAATAGCCCTCAGGACTCTGTGAATGCTGGTCTGGGGCAAGGATGAAAGCCTGAGCACAATGACCAGACTCCTCCCAGTGTCCTGGTGGGCTGAGCCGTGTCTAGAGCATTCCAATAGGGAATATTCACGCCAGACATTTAGATGAACCCTAGCTTTGCTTTCAGTCTCAGTTTATTGCAGTGGAAATACTGACTCGACGCTTTGCAAACTCATTTTAGCAGAGAATCATAGAATCACAGAATTGTTTGGGTTGGAAGGGACCTTTAAGATCATCCAGTCCGACCATCAACCTAACTGGTAAAAACCATCACTAAACTGTGTTGCTGAGCACGATGTCAATCTGTCTCTTAAATACCTCCAGGGATGGTGCCTCAACCACTTCCCTGGGCAGCCCGTTCCAATGCTTAGTAACCCTTTCAGTGTCAAAATTCTTCCTAATATCCAATCTGGACCTCCCCTTGCGCAACTTGAGGCCGTTTCCTCTTGTCCCATCACCTGTTCCTTGGGAGAAGAGACCGACCCCCGCCTCTCTACAACCTCCTTTCAGGTAGTTGTAGAGAGCAAAGAATATCACACTAGAGCTGTTTATTTGACCATCGCCATCTCTGTGACAGGTGATCACAGCGTCCCCTGGCCCGGGCACGGTCATCAACTACAGTAAAGCTGATGCTTGGGCTGTGGGAGCAATTGCCTATGAAATCCTGGGCCTGCCCAATCCTTTCTATGGCCACGGGGACTCGACTCTGGAAAGCAGGAGCTACCGGGAAGACCAGCTGCCGAGCCTGCCAGATCCTGTGCCCCTTGAGGTGAAGGAAGTGATAAAGATGCTACTTCAGAGGGATCCCAACAAGGTGAGAAGCTGTTGTGTTTCAGAAGTTGTCTGACCAGCCTTTGGGAGTATGGTTTATAGAACATGTCACCCTGGAGGGCTGAGGGCTGGAATCCAGGTATCACTGCAGTCTAGATAATGATCAAAGGCAAACAAAAGGTCTTTGCTGAAGTACAGTTTGGGCACTGAATAGTTTCAGGGAATTCAGGGGGTATTTGTGTCAGGGGCTGGACCTTGAATTGGGGGGGATTATGTCCAGCTTCCTGATAATAAATGGCAACAAAGAGCTTTGTTTTTCACACAGACTTTGCGGTGCCTTAGGGGGGACTTTTGGCAGTGTCGACACTACGTGCTATCGAAGTGATGGCGTTGCAGCATGATCAGCTAATCTTCCCTCTCCTTCCTTTTGCAGAGGTTGTCCGCCAGAGTTGCTGCAAACGTGCTTCACCTGAGCCTCTGGGGTGAAAGCGTTCTGGCCTCCAAGACCCTGAAACCCGACCAGATGATCGCCTGGCTTCTCTGCCAGTCTGCAGCTGCTTTGCTCACCGACAGGCTGGTGGATAAAAGCCGCGTAGAAACCAAAATGAAGATGTGTTTTTTGGCAAACCTCGAGTATGAAGACCTCTGGGCGGCACTGTTCCTGTTGCTGGCCTGGAGAAGCCGGTCTGGGTGAAGAATACCACGCGGGGCATGACCATGTGATACATAAATGGTACTTTTTAAAGGCACATAGGAATCTGTCTTTTCTGCCTGCCTGGAATCCTGTAGTGCTTTAGGGAACAAAGCTGCAGGCCTGTGTTTGAGAGGTTTTTTGAGTTTATCTCTAGCTTTTCTATCTCTGCTGGAGGAAATGCCCTCACTTCGTTACTCTTCTGGTGAGGGTTTGAGGACCTCGCAGGTGTCCTGAGGTGCGTGGTTGGTTTTGCTCACGTTTGGGAATTCACAGTTGACGTGGAAGCCGTGTGTTGAATGAAGCAAGTTCCCTTTCAGAAGGGGATGTGTGTGGGAGGAGGCACTAACTGCTCTTTACACGGAAGCATCATGGATTTAAACAATACACGGAGAAAGCTGAGCTGACAAAGGGACGTGCAATCTTTATTTTCATAGGGAAGCTATGGGTGGTCTTAAGATGATGTTTCTCTGCAGCCACAGATGTATCTTGCTATAAAATAACTGCCTAAAAGCCTCCTAGTGAGGTGCTGACTGGTAGGGTAAGCATCAGGAGCTGCTCGCTTCGTACGATAACGCACCATTAAACACCTCGTTAGTTGTACGCAAAATAGCACAAGTACAATGAACCCAAAACCCGCTTGTATTTGTTTCTTGACTGTTGTTTTTGTGCAGTGACTGCTGTCGCGGGGGCCAAGGGCGAGTCAAACTGTCCGGTTTAGGGATAATTCTGTGACCGAAATGGGGCTG
Source organism: Limnodromus scolopaceus (assembly GCA_028565335.1). Classification (NCBI taxonomy): domain Eukaryota; kingdom Metazoa; phylum Chordata; class Aves; order Charadriiformes; family Scolopacidae; genus Limnodromus; species Limnodromus scolopaceus. Next base: position 6,753,660 of record JAOXNO010000009.1, on the reverse strand, counting down.
AGCAGCAGTCCCTGCTTAAAGAGTTTAGTGTGATGCTCTCCTGTTTTAAATACCTGTTCATTCTGTTTATTAATGAAGTAATACCCTTAGGTCGGGGAGGATAGGAGACATCCCTCTTCAAACAACCACAGTGGTGTTTCTGAAAACATCATTCGATTTCATGTCTGTAATTGTGTTTAGAGGAGCTTGGGGAGAAAGTTGTTGCACAATAAATATAAGATTAAGCTCTGCTGCTGAGTGGGTTCTCTAAATCTGATCTCTGCTCGTGGGATCCAGGCTTTCAGCTGTGGAGGCCTTCGGGGCCGTGCAGTCCTGGTTCAGTGGTGTCTTAAAAGATCATTCTGCACTTTCCAGTCCCATCCCCAGAACACGTTATTTTATTCCACCAAGTGGAGTTTCCTGATGAGGAAGGGACCTTGCCTCCTGAATGTGCCCGTTTCCTCCTCTCCTGAGCGGTAAATCTCTGGCTGCTCCTGCAGTTTCCAGGTTGATGTCACGGTGTGTCAAATGGCTGATGTCCCTAATCGTCACGCAGTAACGTGCCATTGAGGTCTCACACGCTGAGACGGCATCTGGTTCAGCCACGGTGCAAAACAACCTGCCAGGGAACAGCCCTGCCTGTGAACGTGGCACACTGCTGGGGCTGTAAAGAGCACAGAGCCTTGGAAAACACGGAAAATGAGCTCTTTGGGGTAAAAGTTGCAGAAAAAGAACTTTCTAATCTTGGTCTGACCCTAAAAGAAGCTGCTGGTGCTGCTTTTTCGTAGTTCTTAGGTTTTTTCTGAGCTCTTGCGGTGCATTTTTAGCTGGGATGCTGCCTTGAATTTGTATGTGTGCTCTCCTGTGAGCCCTGTGTACCCAGATCTGGGAGCGATGACAGTTCCTCACACACTGCCTCTGGAGCTTTTTGAAGAGTAAATACTGTCACTTTTTTTTGGTAGATCTCTGACCTCTCTTTCTGTCCTTCTGCTGTTTCTCTGAGCCAGCAGGAGCTGGTTAGCTCAGCAAGGCACAGCTCCCCTTGTTGTCTTTCCTCATCCCTGCGGTACCGGGTGTGGAATACACACACATTCCACATCCAAACCAACTCTGTGGAGCGGGCTTTCTGCTGTGGTTTTTTTTTCGCCTCTTGATTTACCTCCCAGGTCCAATCGCTCCACGAGTAGGGAGCAGAAATTAGGAGCTGGAGCCCTCTGATTTCAAGCACCTTGTTATTAGGCCAACCAGGGTTTGAGCTGTGCCGGTTAACTCCAGACACTGGAAACTTGCTTTCCCTGGAAACCGTCTCATTTCATCTCTCTGGCCTCAAAAATGGCCTAAAACACTTGTCCAGCAGCACTGCCTCTGGTTCTTAAATCCCTGTTATTGCTTCTCATTTGCTTGCATTTTGTCTGTCTACGGTTCTGCTGAGGTTAGACTTTGGTTTTTTTTCTGTTCTTTCACTGCCTGCCTGTTAATGAGACATGTTTATGATTCTTCAGCATTCCGGGTGCTTTTGTAAAGCCCGGTTTTAAAAGTACGTGCTGTTAAAGCAACAAATGCTGCTTTACTTTCTGCAAATGCCTGGGGGGGGGGGGCAAAACTGGAATGTTTCCCAGCGCATCCCTCTTGCCCTGTCGTGCTAATCCTGAGGCTGCTGCGTTTGTTCACGGTGTTTTGTCAGGAAGCAGAGGGTGCCGTGGGGAAAAGGGGGTGGCCAGGAGGGGGAACACGAGGCCCGGGCCAAAATCTCTGCCCTTCCCTGAGCAGTGGGGGTGTCTGGCTGGACTTTGAACCCTGGGGAGGGCGGAGGGAGGCATGGCAGAGGCGCCTGGCTCCCTGCCTGGCTGCGGCGCTCCAGCCAGGACGGGGACGGGCTCCGCGGCACCTCTCGCTCTTCTCCGTGTGGGGCAGAGGGTCGGAGCATGTGGGGCAGGGTGAGGAGCCGGCTCTGGGCTGGCTGCAGCCAGCTGCTGCCTGGGGAAGCCGCATTCCGTCCTCGCCAGCTGTCTGCCTTTGCCACGGCGGCCACCCCACACCATGGCTCGTGGTCCCCAGCTCTCCTGGCCACCTCTGGCTCCTCACTGGGCACATCCACGGAGCTCCTCCGGTGCCCAGCCCTGGGGCACGGGGCCCTTCGCCGCTGGAGCTCACGCTTCAACGTGCCCCCCAGTGCCCAGTTCGTGGCCCGGCCCGTGGGGGTCTGCTCCATGATGAAACTGCCCATTCAGGCGTCGGCGGAGGGACTGGATGCGGCTTTTGTGGGCGTCCCTCTGGACACGGGCACCTCCAACCGTCCGGGAGCCAGGTAAGGGGGCGCCGGGGGAGCCAGTGCTTCGCTCCGGCCGGCCGGAATGGCTCTGCTCCCGCGGGAGGAGCGGTGCTGGCATCGGGAACTCTCTGCCCAGCAGCTTTTCCCACCCGTCCTCTTCTCTCTACCCCAGGTTCGGCCCGCGCCAGATCCGTGCCGAGTCGGTGATGGTGAGGAGCTACAATGGCAGCACCAGGGCAGCACCTTTCGACTCCCTGCGGGTGGCTGACATTGGGGACGTGAATGTCAACCTCTACAACCTGCCCGACAGCTGCCGCCTCATCCGAGAGTCCTACCAGAAGACAGTAGCCTCCGGCTGCGTGCCCCTCACCTTGGGTAAGGACCCCGCGTCCCCCTGCCGTGCCACCGTGCCCCTGCTCATCCAAACTCCCTCTCTTCCTCCCCTCCTTCAGTCTGAACGGAAGGTGAGCGAGGAATCTGTGCCCTGCACGAGGCATTGGGCTAAATCAGGGGCCAAATGGGGAAATCACAGGTAAATTTACCCTCTCTCTGCTGAAATTCCTGCCATCCCTGGTGCTTCTTGCGTCAAAAATGGGGAGAATGGGTCAGCTAAGAGACTGTTTCAGCGGAGGGCCTGAAGCTCAAGCACAAATCCGGTCGGCAGGGTGCTTTTGTTGTTTTGGTGTCCCGAAGTGCGAGCGGTTTGTGCCCCTCTGGAAGGTTTCCAGCGCCCAGCAGCCCATGCTGCTTTGCACGGGGCGTGATTTGGGCACGTGTTCAAGTTCCCAGCGGTCCCAGCTTGGCATGGCTAAATGAAGGGAGCGTATAAAGTGGGGCAAATTATCAGTTACAGCGTCCTCAGAAGTGAATCAAGCACCTATTTATAGCCCTGGGCAAGGGTCCCGCTCCACGGGCTGGCCCTGCCAGCAGTGATGTGTCTCTGGTCCTCCCGAGGAGGAAATGGGGAGAGGAAACGATCTGCACCCGGGAGCCTCAGGTTTTCCTTTGGGAATGAAGCCCTGGGGTGTATAAAGAAGTGCAGGATAGGTGCAAGGGGGGAAAAAATCCTCTGGGAACAAAGGTAATGAGCCCTGAGCACCTCTTGCAGTGTGTCACAGCTTCTTCCCTGTCCTGTTGCAGGTGGAGATCACACCATAACATACCCCATCCTGCAGGCCGTGGCAGAGAAGTAAGTTTCCAACCTGGAGATGTTGAATAAGGACCTGGGAAAGAGCCTTGGAAAGGCTCCTGGTTTGCTGTCCACGGCGTAGGCAGGGCCACAAGGTGGGGACTAACGTGGCCACCCTCTCTCGACTAGGCATGGTCCTCTGGGACTGGTGCACGTGGACGCTCACACCGACACCGGCGACAGAGCCCTGGGGGAGAAGATCTACCACGGGACCCCGTTCCGGCGCTGCGTGGAGGAAGGGCTGCTGGACTGCAGCCGCGTGGTCCAGATTGGCATCCGAGGCTCTTCCTACGACCCCAATCCTTACCAGTACTGCCGGGAGCAGGTAACCTCAGCCACAGGCACACACCGGGCGCTGCTTTCTTCTCCTACCATTCATATTCCCATGTCGTGAATATTCCCTCAGCTCCAGCAGGAAAAGAAAT
>JAOXNO010000009.1:6734979-6749695 GCA_028565335.1 Limnodromus scolopaceus | reverse complement strand
GGGCCACAAGGTGGGGACTAACGTGGCCACCCTCTCTCGACTAGGCATGGTCCTCTGGGACTGGTGCACGTGGACGCCCACACCGATACCGGCGACAGAGCCCTGGGGGAGAAGATCTACCATGGGACCCCGTTCCGGCGCTGCGTGGAGGAAGGGCTGCTGGACTGCAGCCGCGTGGTCCAGATCGGCATCCGAGGCTCTTCCTACGACCCCAATCCTTACCAGTACTGCCGGGAGCAGGTAACCTCAGCCACAGGCACGTGCCGGGCGCTGCTTTCTTCTCCTACCATTCATATTCCCATGTCGTGAATATTCCCTCAGCTCCAGCAGGAAAAGAAATGTCTTTTTGGCATCTTATCCCATGCCAGTGGCTTGGCCCGCGGGAGAAACACTCCTGGATTACTGAGCCATTAGTAGAGTAAGAGAATATGAATTAGGAGAATAAGTTAGGAGAATAAGAAAGCGGGAGTGAGCAGAGGGTGCTCCAAGGTGCTTCTCTGCACCTTGGCCCAGGGTTGAGGATCTATCCCAGCAGAAATCCCCAGTGGGGCAGGGAATGCTCAGCTGCTTTGCCCACCTTTCCCCGTCTCCGTGCTCCCGCAGGGTTTCCGGGTGGTCCCGGCTGAAGAGTGTTGGAGCAAATCCCTGGTGCCGCTGATGGAGGAGGTGAGGAAGCAGATGGGGGACAAGCCGGTCTACATCAGCTTCGATATCGACGGACTGGACCCCGCGTACGCCCCGGGCACCGGCACGCCGGAGATAGCCGGGCTCACCCCTGTGCAGGTAAAAGGGGGGGACACAGCTTCATTTCCCAGGGGGAAGTGGAGGTTTTTTACTCCCATTAAAGGTCGTGCCGCCAGTGAGCAAAGGGAAGGGTTAGGGAGCATTTTACAGCTGTAACGAGGAGAGGAAATGCTGAACTGATGTGGTTTGGTCTGTATGGGCTGGGTTTCCTTAGCTGCACGTGGGAAAGGCAGAGCCCTGACCAGTCCGCTAGGCCAGATGTGTTTCTTCATCCCAAATGTGTTTTCTTCCCAGGCTTTGGAGATTATTCGTGGCTGCAGAGGACTGAACATCGTGGGATGCGACCTTGTAGAAGTTGCACCCATGTACGATGTCTCCGGTGAGCCTGAAGTGGTTGAGAGCAAGACGTGTGCCTGGCAGAGGCCGTGGGTGAAAGCTGTTGGGCGTTCATGGCTCATTTTTTTTTTTCCTCTCTTTTTTGTCTCTTTTTTAGGCAACACGGCCCTCCTGGCGGCAAACCTGCTCTTCGAGATGCTGTGTGTTCTCCCCGGAGTGAAGACAATGTGAGGGCAGCTCCCGCCTGCCCCGGGGGCAACGCCGCAGCTCCCACCTCCGCCCAGGCTCTCTGCCTCCTGTTCCCCTCCACCGGCTGCGGGGAACGCGGGCTTTGCAGTGAGGAATAAATGCCATTTACTGCTAGAAAAGGTAATTTCAAGCTGATAAACTGTAGGTAGCAAATGGGTTTGAACGGCCCATTCGCTGGCGGCTGTAGCTTTTGAGTGTGCCTGGGAAAGGCAAAGATGAGGCTAATGGTGTTTGGCCGCCGCTTTCCGAGCTGGAATTACTCACCTGGCTCATGGGGCTCATCCCAACTGTCACTGGTAAGAGGTTTCTCCCATTAAAGTGCAGCAGGAGGACAATGAAGGTAGAGGAAGGGAGGCTCGTTCAGAGAGCAGGGGGCTATTGGGCTGAATTTCCTGCTGGGGGTGACCAGGCGGCTGCTACGGCGGGAGCGGTTGAATGGTTCCTGGAATTTCCCGGCCGGCGGGGAGGTGTGGGCAGTTTGTACACGGAAACACAGAGCCACCTCATCACACATTAAAATAGTTTATTTTGGTTGCGAATCTGTAATCGTCTTAAAACAAAATGACATCAGTGCCTGTTCACAAATACATAAAAAAAAAAAAACAACCCCAAACCGAAAACCAACACAAAACGACCAACCAAAAATAAAAAAGACAAGTTTGCCAAATAAGTTAATTTCCCCCCCCCCTCCCCAGTATCAAAAGTGCAAAATATGTACCTAGTTTTCAGTCCTACGTCTCAGGCTGCGTTAGTGTATGAGTTCCTGGCAGGTTTTGGGAACAGGGAGGTGTTTCGGTACAAAACCCGGGGGCCTGTATCCCTTTGCTTCAGCTTCTGAGCGGGGTGCGAGCGCTCGGGCGTCGCTACGATAGTGCGCTAGGACTGAATTCCCTCAATCTTTGGATTACGAACCGCCACGTGCCTCACAGACTCGCCAGTGCTTTTTTTTGCTGATGATACGCTGTGGGTCGAGCGCCGCTGGAGGCGGGAGGTGAGAAAATTATTGGGGAGGGCGGGGGGTGACGCGACTGCTGGGAGAGGGGGTGGCCAAATTTGGGGCGCAAGCAGCTTCCGACCACACTCTTGTACGAGAAAGCAAGCGCCACGGACACCACAGCCAACTAAACGAGGGGTTTAGAAGAGCTTGGTGTTTGCTTCAGCCCACCAAAGAAGGTTTTTCCATAAAACAGTGACACAAGCTGGGTTAGTCTGACCAAAAAGAGGAGGTTACCTCTCCTAAAAAGAAAAGAAAAAAAGGATTCCAGCCAGCGTGCAGCACACAAACTGTAGTTTGAAGGCCGTAAGGCCTTATCTTCTTGCTTGGGGCAGGGCTGAATTTCCTCCTTATAGCACAACTAGGCACTTTTTTTTAATGTGTCGGGCGTTTTCTCCTGGTTTCTGACTAGCGACAGCAGGGACCTAGAGAGTATTTTATTTTTTACTTTTGCAAACGTGTAAAAAGTTACGCGGAGCCTTCCACTGGGCTACAACCGTATCCTAGCCCCATCCTGCACGGCAAGCTGCGGGAAAAGCACAGGAGGACTACGGCTGTTGCTTCAGCCAGACAAAAACGAAGTCCAGCAGCGTCGGGCCAGCGTTTCGTCCCCCTTCCCGCTCTGTCTCAGCATTATGCCTGCGCCTCGGAGCTCTTTGGCAAGGAGAAGACCTCGCCTTCCTTCCTTCCTTCCCTCTCCTTCAGTGCCTCCTCCGTGCAGCAGCACAAGCTGGGCTACAATTAAGTAACCTCACATAGGGTCGGTTGGAGCATGGTAGCCTTTATTTGGAAGTACATTACAGGGGGTGTTGGAGATACCTGTGGTGCTCGCGGCACACCGATCCGCTCCCGGGACGGGGAGGAACGCAGCGAGCCAAGGCTTTGTGAGCAGCTGGGTCACGGAGGCAGGGAAATGACTTGAGCTTTCCCGGGTTTCCTATGGGATCGGCAGCTGGCTCAGAGATTGGCATAGTTATTCCTTAACTGCCTGCTCGGCTAAGATGGTAACTAAGGTGGCAAGGGCCGAGTGAGCTTTTAATGAACACCAGGTGCTCGACCAAGCGCTCTGCCATCAGGTTCTGAGCCCCACAGCAAAGGCTGCCCCACTGAGACCCCCGTGCTTTGGCAGTGCTGCAGCCGAACGGCGAGCTGGGGACCGTGGAGGCTTGGGAGGAGGCGCAGCAGGGACCAGCCTGGGTGATGGTGTTTGCCCCAGAGCAGTGAAAAGGGAGCATGAACCCCCCAAGATTTCAGTCCCAGATGCTAAAAGAAACCCTGCTGCTTTTGCTTTATCACCTGAGGAGCAGCAAGTGGCCACCAGCTGGCTACTGGCCTTCCCTCTGCCTCACAAAGGGCCACCCGTTCCCCCTGCAGTGTTGGAAGCAGCTGTTGGAGCCCTGCTAGGGCAAAGCATAAACCCAGCCCTGCGCCCGACGACTCTTCTAGCTTCACACAGACCTACGAGTTCAAAAAGACAACAAAACCCCCAACGCAAACGAACAGAAAAACCCAAGGGAGCAGCCTGCACCTTGAGAAACAAAGGTTCGTGGCAAGAAGGAAAGGGGCGAGAGGCTGAAAACCAAGCGTCCTAAACCCACGCCTAAACCAAAAGGAGTTTCACACGTAAGCGACAGTCTCATGATACAGCACTTCTGGGGCAACATTTCAAGAATACAATCATCGAAGAATTAGGTTCCTTGATACAAAGAAAGGTTGGTTTGTACTACAGACGTAAGGGTGTTGGAAAGGAGCCCGGGCCGACTCCCTAGCAGCTAGGTAGAGTTTCCTCGACACGTCTACTGGCTCATAGCAGCTCACGCCTACAATCTGAGGACACGGTTAAAGTTATGGCTCTAGGATACATCGTCTAAAATCGACAGAAGCAGAAAGGCATCCGAAAAAAATCAATGTAACATTTAAATGGCTCAACACCTCGACAGTATTTATGGCCGTGCAAAACCCCTTCCCTCTTCTCTCCGGTTACGGTTTAGCCGGTGAAGCTGCAGGTGGAACTTATGACACGAGGAGCATGAAACATGCAGATCGCCTATGAGCCCGCACCACAGGTGAGTCCCAGCTGCTCCCGACCGTACTCTTAGATCACTTACCCCGGGGCAAAGCCGATAAAAGTATGATTGCCTGGTTGGGAGGAGGCCTTTGGGCAGGGCAGGGCCTGGGAGGGTCTGCAGGGTCTTGCCAGTGTTACACCATGCACCATGGGCTGAGCACAGGGGGAAGGGGGGGAGAGACAACCACGACCCGACCTGCGTCGCCGGCCACGGTCGGTCCGGACCGAGTCACCGCGCAGAGAAGTCACGGGTTTGTGGTTTTTTTTGTTTTCCTTTCCTTCAACCGAGGTAAAACGAGAGATGCCACACGGCTGGGGAGGGGGGTGACTCGGGAAGCGGATGCAGCAGGACAAGAAGGGAAAAGAAATGGACTTCTTGGCTCTTCGGTAGTATGGCATCCAAACGCGCGCAGGAGTCGGTGGAGGGAATTTTCGGTGCGCTTGGTTGCGCTCCCGGGCTCTAGTCGCTGGCCCCGGGAGAGTTCATCTAAAACCTAAGGTCCATTCGTCACGCTTGTTTGCTTATTCCTGGAAAGAGCTGTCCCTTGTCATCTTCATAAAAAGTTTGTCCATTAGAATCTCTTTAAAATCCCTCAGTCTAGCGCGGGCCACGAGGGGATATAGAACCTCTGTAGGGAACCCTCTAGGAGGCGTTCCATCCAAAAGGACAATTTGTGTAATTTGTTTTTTATGGATCTCGATCCCGGGCTGCAGGAGGATTTCCCTCGGGCTTCTGTGTGTAGCGAGGAATCATAATCCTCGCAGGAGCCCAGGGTTCCCCCCTCATCCCCCGATCTGTGAGGCTTGAAGAGGCAGAAGTATTTCTTGTGGCCGTTCAGAGCCAGGACGTAGCCCGTGTAGTCGCGTTCGAGGAAATGCTTGTCGTACTGGTTTGGGATGGGGGCCGCATCCTGCGCGAACTCTAACAGGTACTCCAGCCATTCCCGGTGCTTGTCCAGGCTGAGGAAGGAGAAATGAAGAGAACTGCTCCTGGGGGAAGAGCAGAGGAGAAGCGGGATTAGCACGTCTCCCGAGTCAGGATGGATTCCTACCGGACAGGTAAGCGTTTGGAACAAGGGCAGGCGCAGAGCTTTGTCACCACGGGTCCTTTTTTAACCCAGTTCAGCGCGGGTGACAATTACCCAGTGCGCAGCACTGTCGTGCTCTCCATTTGTTGAAATGTGGGTACAGCCAAAGCGGCGGCAGCGCCAGACTTGTCCGGCCACTTTCACTGGGCCGGGAAAGGCCGCTCGGTTTTCAGCAGCTCGTTGCCACTAACGAATATAGAGGCCACTTTGCTCACCAGAAGCGTTCCCTCCTGGCAAACAAGCCGACGCCGCTCCCAATTGTCATCGGAGCAGCATTAGACACATTAAAACAGTAACAGAAACCCGGGAGAGGGCCCCAGCCTACCCAGTGAAGGTGTAGACTTCCAGGGCAAACTTCTGGAGGAGGGCGGTTTTGGTGGAGTTGGACAAGATCAAGACCACGTTCATGTGGCCCGGCCTCAGGCGCACCAGGTTGCTGTTGTAGTTGATGTCCGTTAGCTCCGTCACCTCCACAAAGCCCTTTTTGGGAATCCTGCTGCAACGAAATGGTGACTGAGTGAAAGTGAAAGGAAGGACTGATGGAGAAACGGTGAACTTGTTCCCCGCCTCCTTACGCTGAGCTGTCCCCGAGCCCTGTAGCTAAAGCTGAATTGGTGCAATGGCCAGACTTGGACCTTCCTCAACAGGTCAGTCAAACCTTTTGCCTTTTCCTGGGCAAAACTCGGTAAGAATGGCTTAATAACTAAATTTGTGCACCCCTGTCCTTGCTGGTGTGAGCCCTGTCTAACCACTGCTCCCATCCACCTCCCTGTGTCCGCTCTGCCCCGCACGACTGTGCTGTGTCCCCGTGATTCTGGCACGTCTCTGCTCTTGCCTCGTGCTCTCTCTGCACTCGCTCTCTCTGCTCCCCGAGCAACGCTTCAGCTGAAAACAGTTCTGGAGAAATTAGAGAGGGAACCTGTTACTCTCTTTGCTGAAGCTCGCGTCGTTCTTCTCGGTCTTTGCGGCAGTTTCTTCTTTCTCAGAGGGAGGAGAGTCCCTTGTGTCACTCGAATCGCTGCAAAGAAAGACGATTTTGTGTGTGTTTAAGGCGCCGGATCGGATTGAGGTGCTGTTGGCAGGACCGTAAGATCCCCTAGGAGGTTTTGGTGTGCACTCACCTGAAAGCCTGAACGATAACGGTGCCAAAGAGAATGAAGAGCGCAGAGAAGAGCAAGGACAGCAGCGGCATCATCTCTCGCCTGAGGGGAAGATTTGCAAACAGCAGTCAGGCCTGCGAGCTGCGCAATATCTGCTCGAATTTCAGTTCCCGTCTACCTCAAGTAATTACCCTGCAGCTTCCCCCGAAACTTGGCTCGTTTCCTGGGGTCTTAAAGACAACCAAAATTTTAAGTGCCGTCCCGCTCCCGCCCAAAAGGAGGATGATAAAAATGGCTCAATTTTAAAATAAGGTGACAGGAAGCGGTGAAAAACAATAATGGATGTGTGTTTTCTGGAGCATAATGTCCAAGCTCAGCATCAAGGACAAAGTACCCAGAACTTGAGGCAGAAGCGAACGTCACTGTGGTGTCACCACTCTTCACCTAAATCTCGAGAGAATACAGGCACCCCTGTAGTTTGAGATGTTCTCAATTTTGCTACAAGAACCTGGTTCTGCTACGCATCTGAACAAGATAACAGCAATCCTGCTCCCTAGGGAGACTCGTTAGCACCCAATCCGTACCAGTTACTGTGAAACAAACTGTCCCAGCAGTCCGAGATATAGTCCAACGTGGAGTAGAACCATCGGATAAGGAACATCTGTTGAAAAAGAACAAAGCAAATGACAAAACTGCCCTCCAGAGCCCTGACATGACTCCAGACCCTTAAATAGATCCCCGGGCCAAATCAGCTTCGGAAGATGCCATGAGCTCTTCCTTCCATGAGGGAGAAAACTTCTAAGAGTCTTGCCTTGGTATTTTAAAATATAAATAATGCCCGTGAATGACCATAACCGTCCAAAAATAGCAGCACAGCTGGAAAGGGCGTGCACTTACAGGAGCGAGTTCGTCATTCAAGTCTGCCAGGACAGTCTCTGAAGAGAGAAGGCCAGGGTCTGTCCTCAGCTGGTCCAGAAGATCCAGGAGGATGAAGTTGTCCTCTTTGCTGCCTTGCCAGGCTTCCTCCAAGGTTTTGTAGACGATCTTCCCCGCGTTATTGCGTCTCTCCAAAATGACCACCTGGACGAGCCAACAACATGGCAGATATCAGAGAGGAAGGTACTTTTTTCTAGACAGATGCCCAGAATTAGGTGTCTGATCAAGGTACAGTGTCCTACGTAAAGTGATGTGAGTTAGAATGAGAGAAGGGAAAGGGGAGAAGGCAGCAAAAAACCGAGGGAACCCTCACAGCTGATTTTCCCCGATACTTCTCCTCATCCATCAGCAAGGTGTCCGCAAATTCCGGCTGCCGTTCATTATAGATGTGCGCGAACTTCAGCGTGTCTTTTGTGTTGGCCACAGCAAAGGTCAAAAATGCCTCGTAGGCTTCGGCAAACTTCTCTCCTTCTCCAGTGAGTAAGACCACGCAGTGCCTAGGCAACACAACAGGATGGGGATTGGGAGCTGTTCTGGATGCAAGAGGAAATGACCATTCCCTTTCTGCAAGCCAGAACGATCCCAATGAGCCAGAAACCTATCGAACAATGTGGGTACCCAGCACGATCCAATGCAGTCATTTCCCTTCTCCCTCAGAATTGAACAAGAGGTGGCTTTAGGAGCAGCCCCAGAGCCTCGGGGAACAAAGCAAGGGGACATGTCACCCGTGGAGACTTACTTTCGCTGCCGGTGAGACTTCTTCACGGGACACAGCTCCTGGAAGAGCCTCTGGTTGGTGAGTCTGGCCACCATGAGGAACTTATTCTGGGAAAGGAAGTCGTCAATGAGCTGCTTCTTCATCTCTCGTGCCTGGCGAGGACAAAGAAAGCCGAGGTCAGTACTGAGCAGGGTGAGGACAGTGAAGCTGCTGCATGTGACCTTCCCATCTGGAGCCTGGGGAAGGCTGCCAGCCATCACAGTCCTCGCTGAGATGTTTGGAGGCCCCGAGACTGAGAAGCCACCTGCAGCCACCCTCAAGAGGACAGACGCCGAAGCCTACAGAGCACGCTCCCTCCTAATGATCGTGCTCTGCTGAAGCCTGAATTTCTGCTGAGACCAAACACTCTTTACTCTGAAATCTGCCACCGACCCCTCATCACAAGCTGGGTCAGAAAGCCCTCAGTGTGCATCTCGCCTAAGCTCTCAAGAGAGGACTGAGCAATACCTGCACAACATCAGCGGGCTTGTCGATGTTCTCTTTGAAGATCATCATGGTGGGGGTGTAGACGTTGATGTTGTACTGACTGGACAACTCCTCGGTGCCCCGGAGTCCGACGTACACGTAACCAAAGGACAAGTAATCTCGGTATGCGAAGGCGGTCAGCTGGAGGGGAAGAAATTGCCGGTGTGTGTTTACATTAGAGAGCAAGCAACATTTTCTCCCCCCGAGTGCCTGTGGCGACTTTGCTTTGAGAACACCTCCCGCTGTTTAAATGTCACTGGGCACGTGCTGCACGAGGCAAGAGCTCTTCCTCTCTCCCTCGCCGAACGGCGCTTTGCGTTCTCTTAGTCATCCGACCGGGAGCCTCGACGGAGCCACAGCTTTATTTTACAAACTGACATTTTGCAGGGTAACAGGCGTTTCTTAGGAAACGGGCTTTCCGGTAACCCAAAGCAGATGTGCCACAAAAATCCCTCGTTACCCATAAAGGTTAGCACGTGCCTCTGCTGCCGCTACCTCCGGAACCCACCCGCACCTTCCACTAAGGGTACATTTGTGGTGGGACAAAGAAATGATCTCCTCGTGAAGTCCCTCATCTGGCCGGGCCATTTCAACTGACACAAATCAACTTAGAAGAGGTCAATAGTATTTAGAGGCATCGGTCTGCCTCTGCTCACAGCAGTATCCCATTTTCTCTTGAAACAGCTGGATTTATCAATAAATCCAAAGAACGCAGCGATAGAAATCACATTACCTTGTATAATAACGGCACAACTGGCATATGATCAAAGAGGAGGACGTGGGGCTTGTTTTCTTTCTTCCAGTTGGAGAGAAAGCGGATGTAGTTTTTATCTGTAATCTTTAAATAGAACCAGCGCGTTAGTTCAGCCTCCGAGCCGTTAGACACACGCCACGCTGTAGGATTAGGCATCTGAATGAGAACCCAGCCTGAAAGAGCTGCCCAGGTGTTGGAGAAAGCAGACTCTGGGAGTTTGTCTTTCCAACAGGTATGCCTGATGGGTGCTTTTTTGATACAGGAGATTAATTAAAGCCATCAGTCTCGACTCCCACCAGCCCTCTGAGCTACTGCATCACCTGCCAATGCTGATGCCACTTTGGTTCTTGTAACTCTTCATTGGGGCCGTAAGCTTTACATAGAGTGGGAAAGCTTTACATAAAGTGGGAAACCAAGGGTTAACAAGCACCTGTGGGTTCCATCAAACCTGCTCTTTTTCAGCTGTGGTACTTCCTTGACCTACAGGAAGGAGGTAAAAGGGAGATCACAGCTGGTTCAGGGACCCATAGGGAGAGGAGCAGGCTGCAGGCTCTGCTTTTTGGGATTGCCTGGTTGCAGGAGGTGAAATGGCTGCTTTAGCCATGGAAAGGGACAGCAGACTCTGCTTTTGGGGCAAAAACTCAAATACTTGGAGGGCAGCAAGTCAAGAGTCTGTCAGGAAGAGCAGCCCTCGCTGAAGACCCCAGGGAAAAAGGAGATGAGGTGAACAGGGCTCCAGGCAGAGGATGGGCAGGTGAGAGCGCTACGGGGGCTGACCTGGGGGAGGTGGGTGCTTTAGGGCTCTGCCAAAAATAACCAATTTTTTATCTAATAGGAGGTGTATGTATAACTTTGAAAGGGCTCGCACTGCCAGCTCCAGTTTGAAAGGTCTGAATCAAAACTGGACAAAACAAAACGGTGGACCTCTTTGTTGGGTGAGTTTTAGCAGACAATGCCCACAAGTTAGTAAGTGGTCCTTAATTTGCTGGATGAAACCCTGAGAAAGGAGAAATTACGTGAAATCCAGCAGGGAGGTAGGGTATGCTCACCGATTCCTAACCTGGGGGGGTAGCTTTCGGACAGCTCTGGGGTGTAGTAACTCGGAGAAGATCAGGCACACAACGTTGGTGGCGTAACCCCCGTAGTGGCGTGATTAACCCTTTGGCGAGGGGAAGCGGTACAGAGCTGAACTGCGCGATGGCTTCCACCAGCTCTGGGGTTTGTAGCTGTAATTACAGCTCTCAAAACGCCTCGCTTCCCCAGCCTTGATTGGATCTTCTCATGTTCATGACACAGATCAGCTCGGGGGCTGAATTAAACAGATTAGCCACCGAAGCAGCTGAGGAGAGATGAATATCCAGACAGGCACGAGAAGCAGCACGTTGACACTCTTACTAGAGCGTACCTTTTCCACGAGGTTGCCCGGCAGGAGGTTCTCCACGAACTGCCGCAGGTTTTCTCGAATGACGGCGTTGTGGAAGAAGGTTATTTTGCCGTTGATGAGCCCTAGCAGGGAGGGGGTGCTGTGCGCACCCAGGTGGTGGGCGAGGCGCCTTTCATACCCAGCGTGAACGACGCCGATTCCCACTCCTGGAAAAGGAGAAGTGGGTTCAATGCGAAAGAATCACCTGCAATCCAAAAAGTCTAGGAGAAAACCCAGGTTGAAGACTTGTTCCTTTGCCCAGCACTCTTCTCCTAGGTTATTCACGGGACTGTCCCTCCTAACTCTCTACTTTCCTCCTCTTGCAACCCTTGTAGATTTAAAACTCACAGCTTTATCAAGGGGGAGAGAAAGAATACACTGTCCTTTTTTAATCCTGTCCACTGGTATTTCATGTGCTACATTAAAACCTCAAAGAGGACAATCTTAGTAAGCGGGAACTACATTGCCTTTGTCTCCTGCTGTCTGTTGAATTTATGTTTTTCTGGCAATGCACATAGAAAACGTCTGCAGGGAAAACCAGGAAGCTGGGGATGGAGGGGCAAGTACAAAATACCCCCTTGGCATCCAAATGTGTTGAATAAGTCAAAGTTCAGTCAAAACTGAACTGTAGGGTAGCGGCCCTCAAGTCGAGGAAGTGCCGCAGGGATCTTTGCTCAGCAAAGCCATCCCAAGTGCAGGACAAAGAGCAAGACAGCATTTATGCTGGTGGCCTAAACTCGTGGCGGCGTGGTCAGCTCTCGGCCACGCCAGCATTTGTTATCATCAGCGTCGGACTAAACCGCTAAACACCAGGAGAAAAGGCATCTTGCCCTTGTGATCTACGGGACTAGTTTGGGTTTTTTTTTCCTCATTTCAAACATATAGCCTCATCAATTGGGATGTTCGGAACACACGGGAAAGTGTTAGGAGAAACCCCTGAGGAAATTCAGGGATTAAACTCAGTCTTCCAAAGCTGAAGGCAATCCCTCGCTGGGTGAGGGGCACGCGTTCAGCCTAAATGGCCTCGTCCTTACCCAGCGCCTCCAATTCCTGAGCGACTTCCTTCCACACGGGCTCGATGTGGATGCAGCTGAAACACCAGTCTGAGGTTATTTTGATGAGGTAAGGTTTCTTGAAACTATCTGGCACGATTTCGTTGATGTAGTGGGAAAAATGGAGCAAATACTTCTCGTCGGAGGTGTCGCGCCTCTCGGAATTAAAGGGGAAATGGAAGAAGGACTCGTCAAAATAGAAGCCTTCGTGGAAGTGGTGGAACTGGCGATGCTGGTGCTGAGAGTAGCCCTGGCTTTCCCCGGCATCTCCGTAGCGATCGAAGTTTGCCCTCTTTTCCTCGTTGGAGAGAATCTGGGGAGTGGGTGATAGAAGAACGGTCGCCTGAAACCATGAGGGAGAACTGCCCGGACGATAATCCCTTAGTAAAGAACTGCAGCTGCACAAGGACGGGCTCCGGGGGACGGCGCACCCTTTGCTGCGCATCAGAGGCATAAATATTCTGGAAAAGGGAACTATCACGTCACCTCCAGGCTTGTTGTGGTAAATCAGGGTAAAAATAGGCAAAGCCCAAAGGAAAGGAGCCTGTAAATCAACTGTGGTACCCATTTCTGACGCCAATTGCTCCTCGAGCCTGAGCATCACGCCGTCTGAGCATTGACGCTCTTTTCTGGAGCAGCCTCTGCTGGCGTCTGCTTGAACACCGAGGGTTTTCTCAGCGCATGGGAAAGCGCCACAAGTTTTACTGAGCACCCAGGCGCCCCACAGAGAAACTGCATTTTTTTGGCTGGGAGATGATGATTTGCTTTATTTCTGCGGGCTCAGCGGGCTTGCCGTGGAAGTGCCGGGTCAGCCGCCGCAAACTGGGGCAGACGATTTCAAGAGCCAAGCAGGAGCGATGCGCAAATAACTATTTACACAAAGAATAATTTGAAAGGACAAAAGCCCTGCGGTGGCTAACGTCGTTTACATCATCCCTAAAATACTTCTGTGTAAGTGTGACACAGACACGGTGGCCATCCAGCTGTGTGGTGCTCAGCGAATACCCGCTCCTCCCTCCTTCGAGGCTTTTTAGCGTGGACTGGACCCAAATATTCGCAACAGAGGCCACACCGGTGTCACCCAGTGGCTCTCCGTTGAGAAAAGCTCAACTTTTCTAGTTGGTAGTGTCCTCCCCCACGGAGTCAAGCACCTTTCCTGGGTAGCTGTATGCACACCAAAGCACAATCCCCAGTATGGAAAAATAAGGTCACTTAACTTTGATCTTAATGACAGCATGAGTTTAGCAAGAAGAGCTGTGTTACCTCATAGGCCTTGCTAATCTGGATGAATTTGTCTTCCGCTCCTGGGTCCTTGTTTTTGTCAGGGTGCCTACGAGGCAGAACCGGAAGAAAAAGGGGGTCAGCAGTTCCCCAGGGGGGCACAGCGAGCTGTCAGCCTCCCTTCAGTTAGGGCACGCGGCAGCAGCCCGAGGCTGAGATTGGATTTTACACCCAGCACGTGCTCTCCCTACCCAAACCCCGTCCCAAAACGCAGCACTGGGACACGTGCCATGCGCCTGCAGACCTGTCCCTCCATCCAACCTGTCACAAACAGCCCAAGCCCAGGATGAGGGAGCGTGCATCTTCCCTTCCTGCTACAGCAATGCATCCCTCAGCTCCTGCCCTACATATTTACCAAGTTCTTCCTGTAAAACGCCTCCTGCCACAGCCCTTGGGGATGTCTCAGCTCTAAAAGCTCTGGATGAGACTGTTTTCCCAGGTAATGCCTCGAGCCTGCTCCTCGGTGCGCACCACTGAAGCCGGGGCCACAACATTTGTGAGCCCAACGTGTTTGGATTCCACGGCACAGGGGCTGGGTTGCCCTCGGGCATGGATGTATCAAACTCAGACTGAAATCCTAGTGTATTCAAGGTCTCCAGTCGAGTCGGGGAGAACCGTTCAGCCCCGTAGCCAGCCTGCGGGAGGGTTTTACAGCCCCAATTGCTGGCGTGAAGGTGCCTGCTTGGTTTCAGGATGACTCCTGGGCCGTGAGAAAGACACGGTGCCAGGTTGTGACCGCCTGCTGAGGCAGACGGTCAGGTAAGGTGGCTAATGCCACCACCCGGTAGCCCGGCCTGGGCTCTATCAACCGAGAGGACGCCCAACCGGCACCGTATGTCCGGTGCTTGGGGAGAGGGGGTCAGAAGGGAGGCACGTACCATTCCCGGGCGAGCCGCTTGTAGGCCTTCTTGATGTCGGCCTGGCTGGAGCTCCGGCCGACCCCCAGGACGCGGTACGGGTCGAAATCCCCCGCCGCGGCCTGCGCTCCCAGGGCGGCCAGCAGCAAAGCGGCGGCCCAAGCCAGGCCCGCCCGCCCTAGCTCCATGGCTCCGGGCGGGGCAGAGAGGGGGACCGGCGGAGGCCCCACGGGCTGGACACCGGACGCTGAGGGGACCGGCGGGGGCCGCGGACAGGCCGCCCTCACCCACCCTGGGCCGCCGCTTCCGGCGCGCCCGCCCCGCCGTCACCATAGAGACGGGCGCCGCTTCCGGTCACCGAGAGGAGGAGGCCAGAGCGGCGCCGCTACCGCCATGGAGGAGGCGCAGCGGCGGGCCCTGCGGCGCGGGCGGGCCCGGCTGGTGGCGGAGTTGCGGGTGGCGCCGCTCTGGGACCCGCTGGAGGACCGAGGCCTCTTCACCCGCACCATGGTCGAGGAGCTGCAGGTTAGGCCGGGGGTGGGCACACCGGGTCTCCCTCAGCACCGGGGGGGTGGGAGCCCGGAGGGGGAG
>JAOXNO010000009.1:6668660-6681717 GCA_028565335.1 Limnodromus scolopaceus | reverse complement strand
TCCCTCTGGATGACATCCCATCCCTCTGGTGTATTGACAACACCACACAGCTTGGTGTTGTCTGCAAACTTGCTGACGGTGCATTTAAACCCTCTGTCTGTATCATTGATAAAAATGTTAAACAGTGTCGGTCCCAGCACGGACCCTTGAGGGACACCACTGTGCTCAAACCCGGCACTGGGCTGGGAGCTCACAGAACAAAGCCCCCTCTGAGAGTTCCAAAGAGGCAGGCGTCGCTTGGTAGCACCCTTTCCCCCAGCATCTGCAGGGACAGCCCCTGCCTGGTACAGCCGCCCTCAGGATTTCATCCAAAGATGAGGATATTCAGGATGCCTCTGTGCTCTCCACAGGAAATTTAGGATCAAACCAGTTCCCCCTCAGAGGCACGGCAGCGCTTGCAGGGCATTGCTGTGCTCCTTGCCCTGCCAGGACACCCCTGAGGGACAGCCTGGGCTATCCAGCATGAACTGCTGCAGAGAGGAAGTGTGTTTTTCAGGTAGATTCATTTCCCCTTTGTTATTAAAACTCTCTGTAAAGTAAAATACCAAATTAAATCAATTTTTGCTTTATTAGGAAGGCTGTGAGGCCACAACTGGAATACTGCATCCAGTTCCGGGCTCCCCAGTTCAAGAGGGACAGGGAACTACTGGAGAAAGTCCAACGTAGGGCAACGAAGATGATGGAGGGATTGGAGCATCTCCCTTATGAATAAATGCTGAGAGAGCTGGGACTCTTTAGTCTGGAGAAGAGAAGGCTGAGGGGAGACCTAATCTATGTTTAGAAGTTCCTAAAGGGTGGGTTGAAGGATGATGGAGCCGGACTCTTTTCTGTGGTTCCCAGTGACAGGACGTGGGGCAATGAGCACAAGCTGGAACATGGGAAGTTCCACTCAAATATGGGGAAGAACTTCTTTCTGGTGAGGGTGCCAGAGCCCTGGAACAGGCTGCCCAGGGAGGGTGTGGAGTCCCCTTCTCTGGAGATCTTCAAGACCCACCTGGATGCCGTCCTGAGTGATGTGCTCTGGGCAGCCCTGCTTTGGCCGGGGAGTTAGACTAGATGATCTCTAGAGGTCCCTTCCAACTCTGTCGAATCCATGGATCGAATTCGTGTTGCAAATAACTCTTAATTTCTCCTGCAGAGGCAGCAATGGGAATGGTTCACCACGACACTCACCCCACAGCCAGGCTGAAGAATTTTCCTTGTAAAAGCAGCCGGATTAAATGACAGGTGAGCAAAAGGAACCACAGCTCAGCTCAGATCTCTGCACAGGCAGCAAACACTGCCTCCAGGCAAAACTTTACTATCCTGTAGCACAGCATCTCCTTGTCATGAAATAGAACTTCCCTCTGTTTTTCCTCAGTCCTGTCAGAAACGTACAACTATTTCTCCCCTTTTAACTCTTCAAGATGAGACAGAGACTGACAGCAGAGGACGGAGAAGGCCACAGCAAGAGGGAAGACTGGCAGTGAACACAGCCAGCAGTACAATCAACGGCAATTTGTTCTTTTTTTTAATGGATGTTTCACTTCTCATGGGCTGAAGCACAACATGAGATGATCATGTGCTCCTGACTCTAAGTTGGCTCTTAATTAAAGGAACTAATTGAAGGAAGACTGCTTTATTAGCCCTGTGGATCCAGAACAGCTTGTTGACGCCTTCTCCAAGATTTTCCATCCTCTGTGTGGGTCTTTCCCACCCTATTCCAAGGACAACAAAGGGGGAAGAGAGCTACCCCCAGGATCTGGTCACTGCACAGACTGGAAAAAAAAAAATAAAAATCAATCCTCAGAAAGCAAGCAAAAATTACATTTTACCTTACAGTGATAAGTCCTGTGGTACAATGGCACCACATGGCTGTTTTTGATGCAGCCACTGCTTTGAGACAGAGCAGAGAAACTCCCTCAGCGGAGATTTGGCACGATCTTTATTTACATACAACACTTGAAATGGTTATATTTGGGAGAGGGGGGGACAAGAAGCAGTGGGAGCACAGATGAGCAGCACACAGACCCCACCGGCCGAACGCTACAGAGACCCGCAGTGATCTGAAAGGAGGGAATCATGCACCCAGCTGCCACGCTTCTCCCTACCCACCAGGCCTTTCACATCCACTCTGCTTTTCACTCAGCTGTGATTTATGGCATGTTCAGGAACAGCAAGAGGAGCATAAGCACTGCTATAGGTATGGAAAAGAGGGATTGCTAAATTGGGGAAGAATATCTGATGTGTAGGAAAGTGATAGATCCCAAACATCACAGAGGCAGCGACCTTCACAAGAGGTTAGAAACGTCAGCAGTCCGATACCCGGGAAAAGAACAGTTGCTTCCTCTTGGCTGGGTGCTCCAAGGGCTGCATGTCCCACAGAGACCTCTCTGAGGTGTGCAGCAAAGCCAGCAGCTGCTCTCACCACTGTTGAATCCTGCACACACGTACTCTATGTCCCAGCTGAGGCAGAACATGCCGTCACCACCGCAAGCAGCCCTGTGCTCTGAATGCAACAGGCACTGGGAGGAGACCCTCTTCTTTTCAGGGCTGAACATGTCTTTACTGCCAAGGTCTTGTTTTCTGTATTTCCCTCATGGTGGGCAGAATCCTACCCACTTACAAAGCTGTAGGAGATGGCTCATTAACAGATCTCCTTCCCCTCGCATCTAGGTGCTACCCAGCCTTCATCTGCAGAGACTTTAGGATGGTGATTTCAGGAGGTGACAGTGGAGATGGACAGGGCAGGAAGAAGCGGGTGCTGGCTACAGCAGGGCCTCTGGTGCTGCCAACTCATACCCAGGCCTTGACTTGAGTGTTCCACCCCTTGGCACAGCCGCAGAGACCTCCCTCCTCGTACCAGCGCCACTTCACCCCCTTGTACACAGCCCTGCTGTACGGCTGGAAGCACATGAAGAGGTGGAGACGCCTTGCCAGGCTGCAGTAGATAGCCATGGCCACCACAATGAGAGGGGACATGATGACGAAGCCAAGGATAATGAGGGCAGAAGAGCTGTTGTCATCCAAGATGCTTCTGCAGTAACGGGCAGCTGAGTGCAGCACCTGTGGGAAGAGAGACAGAGCTTGTCACAGACCCAGTGACCAAAGTATCCTTGAGTTTCTAGTGCTTCCACAGAAGGACACCCCTCTTCCTTCTCTCCAAGCTGAGCCCAGCAATCTTCAGGCTACAATTATTTCACCATCACTACGATAAGAGAGCACTGCACATTGATCCCGGAGCAGGAAACACTGATCTTTATTAAGTCATCAGAACAGCACCGCTTAGCATTTGATGGGCAGAAACCAAATAAAAGGCCTCCTGCTGCCGCATCAGTGTGGGTGGCACAACACACTGGGAATTATAACAGAGTAAATAAAATACAACAAGATGTTTTTCGATTCTGCAGACAGAGGTTGGTCGTTCCATAGCTGCCCGCTGGCTGGAGACTCTCCAGACGCCTGCCCTGGAACAGACCCCTTTGTGTTCTCTCCTCTGTGTACACGCTGTACCCATTTCTACCTCCTCACATCTCCTCCCACCGCAAGATCTGCCAGGAAAGCCCATTCACCCCATGCTGCTGCAAAGCATCCAGCACATTAACTGGTCCTTGTTGAGTGGCATTTAAAGGCCTCCTTTCATCCTGGCAGCAGGAGATCTGACTCAAGCCACTCAGATGTCCTGCATTATCAAATGCTACAGGCAACCCCCATGTCCCTCAGCTGCCTTGCCTTTTGCCGTATTCTTTCAGCAGTACAAGAAACACAACCCATCATACTTTAAAAAAAAATATAATAAAATCCATCTAATGGATCTGCAGTACAGAAATTGGCCTCTGGCTACCAGGAAGGCACTGAAAAGCAGTAGCCCAAAGAGAAAGGACTGCTCTTGTCAAGCCATATTGCTGCAACCCCTCTCTATGCTTATTGAAGAGAAGTCTGGATTGAAAGACTCCTTACAGCTAAGAGCAACACGGCCATTTTCACTGGTGATGTACCTGACTGCACTTGAAAACCTTTTGCATCTCCTTAAAGCTTTTGACTGGAGAGCATTGTGTGTGCAAAGCAGAACTTGAGGTTTTCCAAGGTGAGGGTCGAGCAGAGTGAAGCTGGAAGGGGTTATTCTGCACAGCAGCCCTCATACATTTTCCCCATATTGGGTCCAGTTTGAAGTCCCTATGTATGACTTTCAAGGGCCAGTTTCAGATCACAGGAAAAAATTATTTTGGGGCTTTGCAGACAATCTCATTTTAAACCTACCCTACAAAGCCTCATGTCTTACAGAGTCTGCACCTGCACTGAACTTGTGGAGACAGACCAGCGCTTTACCAAGGCCCACACTGAACTTTCTCCCAAGGAGAATTTATTAGGTTATTGCTTGTGAAGACTTACCCTTCACTAAGTTAGAAGTCATTCTACACACCTGCCCTTCTGTATGGGAAAATCCTAACAGCCACAGACTGTAAAAGGAAAGTGTTGCAACCCCCAGTGAAGGAGGTTTGCACAACTACCAGGTAAATCAGGACCCCTCTGAGCCACTCTCGCCCTCTGTAGGCCCTCCAGAGCCTTCCACACATTTGCATCCCATAGTAAGACGTCTCCAGAAGGTGTCAGAGTCACAGTGGGAATTGCCTGGCCCAGAGGTGCCATGACATGACTTCTCTATGAATTATGCTTCACTCCAACCAGCAGCAGCACTTGGGTCTGCCCTGTTGTACAGAACAATTGCCATGATAGACATCTCCCCGTTCATTAGTCTGCAGGATCAGGAAAACCTTTTCCCTAACAGCAGCTCTACAGGTTGTCATCATTTCAGGGCAACAAAAATCAGAGGCGGACTTCTCAGACCAGCAAATACATCGGTACTGAGGATACAATAGTAGCACAGTCCCTTTGTCAGGGAGCTTTGGGACAGGGAGCTGTGGGCTGACAGCTCGTGTCACTGGGACATCAGCCGAGTAACACAATGCGATGGTTTTATTGGAAAATTACAGCACATCCCCCAGTCAAAGCTACAAGTGCCGGCAGTAAGCAGTATGTCTTAGCACGCTGTTGGGTCCCAGGATTTAAGGGACCTGAATTAAGCAAAGTAAGATTCCACCTACACAATGGGCGCTTTCACCACACGTTCACAGCTCCCCAGGGTAAATTAGTGAACTAAAATTGCAGAGGACAGCAGCACGCTGGAACAGACATGCACACAGCCCTCACTGACAAAGCAGGCTCGTTTGCTGGTGTGAGAAACTGTACAGCACATTTGGGAGCACACCTGAATGTTAGATTGGCATAAGGGGATTATACATTCTGTTACACTTTACTAGTGCTACAATTAGTCATTAGGCAGATCAAACATGATGAACTGTGAAAGGCTTGCTTAAATGGAAAGTAACAAATCCTACCAGAGCCCATGCAGGACCTGCGTGAATTACAGAGTTCAGGTAACAGAGGTCACAGAAAATAAAGAAATATTGTGACATTAAAATGCAAACAGCAACTCTGCCAAGCCAGGGAGTGTATTCACCTGACCTGTCACAGCTGCTTGTTATTTTCACAGGAATATAACTATATTGCCCAATTAAGCTTCCATTTCCCACAATACTGGAAGAAGGGACGGGTAAAAATTCTAAAATTCTCTCTAAAAAATTCAGTGAAATTCAGTGAAAAAAGTATTTAACTCACTCCTGCCAGCACTCAGAGGTGCCCACAAGACTGGCATCTCATGCAAGCTTGTTGTGCAATACTATAGATTTATCTCTCATCACTTTACAGTTAAATAACTCTATAAAGTGCAGTGCAGAGGGGATTGGGACCAAGGGGTCTCACTCTGTCTCAGTCCAGGAGGAGCTGGGCAGTCACAGGCAGCTTCTGTCCGTGCTACTGGCAACGTATGGGTGCAAACCAGCTACTTTAAGACAGAAACCATAAAGCCTGTACTTCCCTAAACAAACGCACATGCCAGCCTCGCCGATAGCTGTATCACCGAGCAGAGAGACCGCTCCCTTCTACAACCAGGAGCCTACAGCACAGCATGAACCACCATAAACGTGCTCCTCAGCCCAGTCTATACCTGCCCCGAAGAAAGTCTATACATATACACACCCCTTATGAAAACAACCCCAAAGCTCAGGGTGTCTAGCCTTGTCTTTACAGCCACTATGCTAAAATAAACCCCTTCTGGATGGTCCTGCCTTAGAGGTGGCTCTTAGCAGCCAAGTGGAGCAAGGCTCACTTACCCGAGAGTGGCACTGGAAGCCAAAGTAAACCACCACGATGGTAGGAAGCAGGACAATGGTGAAGATAACAAACATCAGGAGCAAATTCATTAAAAAGACCAAGGAGTTCATGGTGACTACCACCAGGGTCCATGCCAAGCAGCACCAGGCACTCCTTGGCTCCCTGGGAAGGAGCTGGTCATTCATGTCATACGGTGGAAGGCTAGGAATCATCCTAGACTTCTCTGAGACATTTTCAGCTCCAAAGTCCTCAGTGTCCTGGCCAGACATTCTTCAAGAAGGTTGCTAATCAGCCCACACTCTTATCCAAAATAGTTTCTTTGCTTTTGGCAAGAGACCTGGGAAGTAACTTGCAGAGGCCTCTTCCACACGTGGACAAGAACACTTAACCAGATATCATAATGGAGCAGGAAAGGAAAGCCTTCTTTTGGCCACCTGCTTTCCCAGGATCTGGCCAACGCTGGTTATTTCCTTTCAGAATGTTTTCAGCAGTGTCCCAACCTCAGTTTTAAAGCAGATGTGGCTGCTAAAGTTTGGCGATAGCTATTGTTTTGCTTTTGAATCCATAGCGCTCCTGAATTTGTTGTTGTGCTTCCTAGGATTATGATCCCAAGAGGTCCCAAAGAGTTGCTGTCTTAGCTTTGATAGGCTGCTTGGTTCCAGAGAGCGCCTCACTTTAGTATCCTCCTCCACCTTTGAGCACTGCTGTTTGCTGAGAATACCAAGCTTAGGCACTTTCAGAGAGTTCCTTGACTTCAAATCGTCTTTCCATGCTCTTCACCCTGTACCCAAGTAAATATTCCTGCTCAAGTCTCATCCAAATGAGGTAATTGGTGAAGAGAACGAAGAGCAGCTGTTTCTCCACTCTCTGCCTTGCAGGAGTCCTTGCCCACACCTCGCAGAGCTGGGAGCAGAGCCTGGAGCTCTGTGTGGTGTCACTGCTCTCTGCTGCCTGCGCTCACAGACACTCCAATCCAAGCAGTGTCTTCCTCTCTGAGCTTTGCGACGCTGCTCTGTCTACAGAGTAGGTTCTGAAGCCGCTTTCTGTGCGAGCCAATCCTTGACATCTCTCTCACTGCTGAACTGATTTAGCACACAGCAAGCAAGAGCCACGCTCAAACCATACATTCCCAGGTCAAGATGATCCCTTTTAATTATTCTGCCTCTGATTCATTCTCAACAATTTCTCTCTAGATCAAAAAAAAAAACCTTAGAGACATTGACAATAAGCCCGATCTACCTCAGAAATCTTGTTCTCTGCAGTCATCACTTATTGTTTGCAGATCATATTGATATTCCTGTAGCGAAGGCACAGCAATTATTATTTCATCTGCCTCATATGATCAAAATTATTTTAGAATTTGAGTGATATCTGCACACTTACGTATCCTTTTAGATACACTCATATATGCAGGATCATAGATTTGCAGGAGGGAGAAAACCTCCCTACCTCCAGAGGAAACTGAGGTAGCACAGGTCTCACCAGAAGGCACAGCTCAGGGAAAGAATCCAGGAGTCCTGTGTTCCACTTGATGCTATTTCTCTCAGGATGTTCTGCCCTAGAAAAAGGATATCAGAAAAATGAGGTTCACACAATACTAAATGTAAAGTGATCTTATAGTAATCATGATTTTACGATACACATGAGCGCAGCCTTCCTTCATCACATGCTTTTGTTTAAAATTGTACATTTTGGGCACCCACCCCCCTGCCATTGTTGGGTGTTTTGGTATGTTTATATCAGCCTTACTTATTTACTGGCCGGCTGTAGCAATATGCACAGCAGAATTAAGGCTAAGACAGGTTCCCCAAGGACTCGGACAGACCTGCTTATGAAGCATTTCCTGGTGG
The DNA here is from genome assembly GCA_028565335.1 of Limnodromus scolopaceus. NCBI lineage: Eukaryota > Metazoa > Chordata > Aves > Charadriiformes > Scolopacidae > Limnodromus > Limnodromus scolopaceus. The sequence goes on along the minus strand of JAOXNO010000009.1, from coordinate 6,673,654 downwards.
CCCATTAGAAGAACTCTACCAGAAGGTAGGACAAGGGGTAATGGTTTTAAATTGAAAGAGGGGACGTTTAGATTTAGATACTAGAACGAAATTCTGTACTGTGAGGGTGGTTAGACCCTGGCCCAGGTTGCCCAGAGAAGCTGTGGCTGCCCCATCCCTGGAGGGGTTCAAGGCCAGGCTGGATGGGGCTTTGAGCAACCTGGTTTGGTGGGAGGTGTCCCTGCCCAGGGCAGGGGGGTTGGAACTTGACAATCTTTAAGGTCCCTTCCCACCCAAACCATTCTATGATTGGGTAAGTTAGGGCTCGTGAACCTCTGGGCAGCTGCATCCCAAACATCCACAGCTCAGCACCAGCCTCTGACAAAGCCACACCACTAGGAGGGTGGCAACACAAACACAATATCAGGCTCAACATTCATCACTCATAGCAGAGTGTTACTGATTTCTGGTACTGCTTTAATCGAAGTTAGGCTCCGTTGTGCCAGGTGCTCCATATGCATTGATTAAGTGCACAACATACCTTACTGTGCAAGTTTTAGAAACAGGCAGCAGGCACACATAGAGTCAAAAGGTTTCCCAGGCTTCTTTCAAAGCTAAAATTTGGACACAGCTTCCCAAGTCACAGGCCGTTATTTCCATTAGAAGGCACATATGTGTCATATGAGTCACCTTCCTGACTGCAGGAAGTAAAATACCACCCTGCAAAGATACAGGCCCACATAGCCAGAAGGATTGCCTTCTAATCAAACAGATTCTGTCCTCTTGATGCTGAAATTACCTTCTCACCCTGGGCTGGAAGAGCATTACACGCTACTCAGAGAAAGAAAGCAGTGAGACAAATGGAGACTAGTTGCATCCTGCCACATGCAATCAATAACAAGACACAGGCTTTAAAATTGAAGTGAGTTGAAAAGCTGCATGAGGATACAGATTTCAAAGGTGTAATGAGTGATACCTGTGAGAAGGAAGCATTTTAAAACAAATAAGTAGCTTTTAAACAGCTCAACAATGTCCATACTTGTTATGCAGTTGCCCAGCTATGAAAATTATTAGTTGGTCCACATTTACCACTTCATTTTTTTCCTATAGCTCTTCTTGTAGAGCCTCTTAAGCATCCAAAAGGGTCTCACAAACTTCAGCTCTATCAGTATCCAGCAGTAAAAATTCATCTGGCTAATTGGTACCAGATCACAAGTCAGGGGTATCATTCCTACTAACAGTAGAAATAACTACATGGGATGCTTTGTTCTGCATTTACCATGGACACATCTCAAAGCCCATCAGAAAGATACAAAGCTTCAGCCAGAGGAGACTGCTCGAAGCTTAGCAATAATTAAGTTCTTTCTTCTCCTCAAGAGATGGGGAGCCAAGTGCAATACCCCAGCTGGCAGGACAGAGAATTGCCAGCAAAGGCTCCATCCCACAGAACCTAAGCAAGGTGAAAACTCAGAAATGATGGTCAGATTCAATTAAGAAATCTTCAGACAAGCTTACAATTATAAGGCGTGTCTAAAGTCAAGCCAGAAAGTCAGTCCACAGGTCAGAATCCAGGACAAGGTCCATGACCAGCCTTGGTAGTAGCCTAACTAGTCCCAGGAAGAGGTGTACACCCACAACAACTCAGAGAGAAGGAAAATTCCCAGGCCTGAGCTTAAATAGGCCCCAGGGCAGAGGGTGTGGATGGAACCCTCAGCTGATGCTTATCAGGACCGTTGAGGCTTATTGGTGCCCTGAGGATCCTCACACCCCAGATAAAGGATTGTGCTGAGAAGGGAAGCTTTGCTTGTAGTTATAAAGATGGGTTATCCCTTCCTCAGCTCTTGGTTCCCATCTCCTGCCATCCTACTTTGAGTCGTGAAAGACCTTTTCAGACCAAACTGTGGAAAAGGTGATGGAAGGTTTGTTGTTAATGGAAAATTCTAGCTTCTTCATGATGTTTTGGGAAGGAGAAAATAAAAGTGGGAGCTAGTATCTCCAATAGAATCCTTCTTATTTATCAAGTGGCAAGAGGGTAGCTCTTCTTAAATATTGGTTTCACTTGACATTCATCCCAAATAGATAAATAGAGGCTATTCCCCTGGCCATGGCAGGGTTTGGTTGGGCTGGATGTGTTTCATTGTTTGGTATTGTCTGGCTGGAGGGAAAAGCCTTTCACCCCAGAGAGCAATAGGGGAAGGACGCAGCATCACTCCGGAGCTGGAGAGAGAGACCCGTTCTCCATCCAAAGCAGAGAGAGCTGCACTGTTCCTCACCAGGGACTGGTGCTAATGACTCAGACTAGATTTCTCTCAAGTAATTTTATTTCCTCTAGCGCTGAAGGTGACACCGAATTTAATTAATCTGTATTGTTTGTTATTATTTATTCTTTCTGCTGAGTTCTGTCTCAGTGGAGAAAAAAAAATAGTTGATGTGCCAAGAGAGGGGAAGAAGGTTAAAAATAGACTCTGAGACTGGCAGCGCTGCTAGAAGCCTGTATCCTGATTTGTTCCAGAAGGAATATACTGGTAAATAGGCGAAAATATTAATTTGTAGCAAAGATTAAAGTCAACATCTGTCTGTATTGGATTCAGCCGCCCTTGATGGAGCAGGGTAAGGGAAAAGAAGTGTGAAATCCAGCAAGCAATTACTCCCCTTTGGGCAGCAGGCACCAGGAGTCTCTGGCACTGGACTGTCCCCAGCCAGCCTTCCACTTTCCCACCCAAACCTGCCCCACTGGAGAGAATTGAAACCAGAAGCACAGAATGGAGTAAAAGGAGTTGAAGGAGACAAGGATAAGCTGAATTTCCCTGCGGAATACTGCCCTGACAATCCTATTTCCTCCCCCTGAAAGATTGTTCTAGTCTCTGGTTACCCCACCCAGCTGAGTGCTAAAGAACATCTCGGGTACCACAGTGTGCTGCACGGGAATAATGGGTTTCCTTGTTTTTCAAAATGAAAAATATATCTGAAAATTATTTCTTTAAGCAGATTATAAATCCATTTGCCACAGCTCTGCATTGTTAGTCAAAAACCAACAGACAACCGTCTCCCAAATATGAAGATGTTCCTCTACTTTCTCATTTTTGAATGTCAAGCACTGAAATATTTTTGAAAGGTGTACCAGCTAACCCAAGTGTTTAAAATTGATTTCAAAAACACTTCAGCCAACAGATCAATTTTGATTTTTGACAAGACTGTAAACCCCAGGAGCAGTCCTGTTTGAACAGCCACTTCCCTGGAAAAGGGGGAACGAACTGTGAAAATGTTTTTGTGATAAATGCATGGGAGAGAGATATTAAAAAATACAGAGAGAAACAACCTTTAAAATAGACATCAGAGTGTGAAAAGTCCATTTTCATCTTGTTCCACCCATTTCTTTCACTGCGCTCTCAGGCTGAATGGCTCCCGGGGGAGGATGCAGGGGTAGCAGCCTTCTCTCGAGCTGTAAAACGTGAAATCTCTGCACAGATCTATGCAGACACCCAGAGGGAAATAACTATTGAATCCATCCTGCTTTCGGCTGTTGCACTGGCCAGCCACAGTGTTAATAAAGCCCTCAATCTGTGCGGGGGAAAACAGATGCCATTGGATGTAATAAATGTGACAAATGGCATGGAGGCTACCAAGGAGTCTCAGTATTTATTATGTCTGTCCAACAACCACTGATTTAAATCTGTAATATTTTTTGAAGCTGGATTTATGCCATCAAAGAGGAGAAAGGACAAGATGTGCACACACACACACACAAAAAAAACCCCAACCCAAAACTATACGAAGTAGAATCAAGGCTACACTTAAACACGGAAAGATTGTGAACTTGGTACTGGGCAACTAAAAATTCTCCCCAAAAATCACTTCAGCTGCTGTTGGGGCACCACAGAGTTTTTGGTTTTAAAACCAAAAACAAATGACAAACCCAATGAAACCATCAATAATTCTACTCCTGAAAACAGCTCGGACTAGCCAGGCTGATTGATCTGAAGAATTTTTTTACCACTTACATTTTTTAAAAACATTTTGTAATATTCTTATTCTTTTCAGACCCAGTGCGATCTGTTTCTTGATGTTCATAACAAGTTGTGCCTGTCTTGCTGGCTTCCTGCTGATTTGTTCTATGTTAAAGATACATGCTTCAGTGAGGAGGGATAGGAAAAGGAAACAGCTTGATACTTGTGCAAACAATAAAATATTAAGTCTGCATTCCTTTCCCTTCCACACAGCTTTTACATTTTAAAATTTTCAGTGATAGTAAGAAAGAGTCCCCAGGCCTCTAATTCTGTGAAATTTCCACATCCTTAACAAGTACCTGCTTGTAAGTGGGAGAATTGTCTCAATGATGGTGCAAATTATGGAGCGGTTTCCAACAGGAGCATCGTTGCTTTGAGATGCTGAAACTGGTTAATGATTAAAGATGATCAGACAAATTCATTAGTTCCCTTCTCCGACAGCAGAGAGGCTGCTAAGAATTAATTTTCCCACTGTTTATAATGACAGCACCATCTTGTGGTTTGTTACAGCTCATAAATTTTCATTTTACACCTCACAATCTTTTACACGCAGGATACTATAAGATGTGATATTCAGTATGGAATTCTTCCAGTCACTGAAAATAACACAAAAACTATTCCTGCTGCTTTAACACCACTCGTTTGGGCACTGCTAGTGATACAGCCTGATCTAGCCCAGGGGGCAGAGATGGGAACTCAACGGTGACTACGAGTGAAGCACAGCGTTCACAGAACTTCACAAACAGCTCCAGCACCTCACAGGACAAATGACAATGTGAAACGGCAAAGCTGCTCCCTCCCCATGTCTCTATGGACACATGGATTATTATTTCATGGGGAGGGACTCTTGATCAGAGAGTGGAGCAACAGGACGAGGGGTAATGGTTTTAAATTGAAAAAGTGGAGATTTAGATGAGATACTAGAAATTAATTCTTTACTGTGAGGGCGGTGAGAGCCTGGCCCAGGTTGCCCAGAGAAGCTGTGGCTGCCCCATCCCTGGAGGGGTT
>JAOXNO010000009.1:6652023-6668560 GCA_028565335.1 Limnodromus scolopaceus | reverse complement strand
GAGGGGTTCAAGGCCAGGTTGGAGGGGGCTTGGAGCAACCTGGTCTGGTGGGAGGTGTCCCTGCCCAGGGCAGGAGGATGGAACTGGATGATCACAGAATCCTCATGGTTGGAAGGGACAAAACAAACAAACAAACAGCCACAAACAGACACGAACCAACAATCGCAGGCACTAGAGCATGCCCTGAAGTGCCATGTCTACGTGTTTCTTAAATCCCTCCAGGGATGGTGACTCCACCACCTCCCTGGGCAGGCTCTTCCAGTGCCTGACCACCCTCCCAGGAAAGTAATTCTTCCTAATATCTATCTAAACCTCCCCTGCCGCAACTTCAGACCATTTCCTCTGCTCCTGTCGTTATTCCCTTGGGAGAAGAGGCCAATCCCCACTTCTCTATACCCTCCTTTTAAGGAGTTGTAGAGGGCAACGAGGTCTCCCCTCAGCCTCCTCTTCTCCGAACTAAACATGCCCATGATCTTTAAGATCCCTTCCCACCCAAACCGTTCTACGAGTCTTATTTTACTCGGGGAGGTTCGGCAGCTCCTCCCCGAGCTCAGCCCCTTCCCCGGGGCGGTGCAGGCCGCGGGACGCCGCCAGGCCCCGGCGGAAGGTGCGGGCCTGGACCCGCCCCCGCCGGTCCCCGCCCCGGAAAAGGCCCGCGTTACCGGCGGGAGGGGACGCGGGGATGGTGCTGCTGAGCGCACCGCGATGGATCCGCAGCCGCCTCACCGACCGGTTCTGGAGGGTGCAGGAGGTGCTCAAGTACGCGAGGGTGAGTGTCCCCCACCGTCCCCCGCCTCGGTGCTCGCAGGAGGGGCTCGCCCGGGCCCGGGGAGTGCGGCAGCGGCCTGTCCCGTCCCCCCGTCGGGATGTCCCCCGGCCCCAGCAGAGGGAGGTCGGGCAGCCAGCGGGACGGGGGCCGGTTACAATTTGAGGAATCCACAGCAATTTATTGTGGTTTAGACAATTATTCTGTCACCTGATGACCTCTCCCCGCCCGGGAAGGGGAATCAGGAAAAAAGCAAGGAAACACGAGGGTTGAATTGAGTAAGGCTAGATAATTAATGTCAGTGACACTAAAGGACCAATATTGATCTCAATACCAGTATAAAATCCACCAGGATCATACCCATCCCATCCCAGGAAGCCGTGTACTCCCCGCAGGGACAGCCCATGTGGGACCCTGCGAGCGCTGCGGCTTCGGGAGGGAGGAAAGGGCTCAGGGCTCCGGCACCGGGGCGAGGAGTTCTCAGCCATCAGAGAGAGAGAGAGAGCTCCTCAGCAGACTTTCTAATTTATATTGAATGTGACGTTCATGGTATGAAATAACCCCGTTGGCAGCTTGGGTCAAGTGCCCGGGTCTCGCTCCTCCTCGTCCCCTGCACCTGGTGAGCTCAAAACGACCAAGACCTTGAAACCCACACCCCAGAGCTGGCTATAAAGTCAATATTTTCATAAATTCAAACACTGGAGTCTTCTAAAAGTGCAGTTTTCCCAGACATTAGAAGAGGAATTAGTCCTGTGTCGCTCAAACCAGGACAAGGTCATAAATGGCATCTGGTTTTTCATACTGTATCACAGCACGGGGATAAATAATGCTGTAATATTGAGGCAGAAAATGCTAAATTAAGTGACCATATCTTGGTCATGTAGTGCCAGTAGTAGATGTTTATTTCTCTGACTGCACAGCACGGCTCCTTCTTCCCATTTCACGTTAGCTGGGTGTCAGAGGCAGCTCCAGTAAATGCCTTTCTTTATGCTTTTTATTTGAGCAACTGCAAGGTTTTGACATACCAGAGGCTCCCGTCCCGTCCCTGAATCCACACTGACAAACCTGAGAGGGCAGCTCAGGAAAGGGTATAAGGTGAGTTTAGGGCTTGGCTGAAAGCGCTGGAGGTGATGTTGCTGGTTGTCTTTTCCCTGGAGCTGCAGCCTCAAACTAGGCCTGGCTTTGGCTCCCTCCTGCCGGACTGAAATTTTTTATATCCTGCTCCAACTTTTCAGCTTCAGATTTCCCGTGCTGTAAAAGAAGGCAAGAATATTTTCCTTAAATGCCAGCTGGAGGCTCAGCTGATGCTTGCGAAGTATTTTGTGACCCTTGTCGTGAAGAGCAGTGAAGTGCAAATGAGCATATATTGGTATTTCTGAAGGGTTTAACAGCCTTAAAGGTAACTGAACCCAGAACATGGTGGTTTTCTTTCAGCATTTTCGTGGAAGGAAGAACCGCTGCTATAAGCTGGCTGTACGGAGCGTTCGCAGAGCTTTCGTGAAGTCTACAAAGGCCAGAAGAGAGAAGAAGAGATTCCTCAGAGCGGTAAAAGAGCAAAATGTTTTACGTATAAACATTAAAATGGGAGAAGAGCAGAACTGCAGTAGCCATTTTCCCTACTGGTGGGTTCTCTCAAAATGTTTAGCCAATGGGTGATAAATATGATTTTAAAGTAAGCATAGTCCCTCTTTGGTCTGAAAAAGCTCACATCCTGAAGTTCGTACATGTATATGTTGCACTTCATACTGCAGGTCTGAAAATGTTGTATGCACTAAGTGTGAGCAGATCAGCATGTAAAAAGGTTTACTTTTAAAGTATTTTATAATTTGTACACTTTCAGCTCTGGATCACGAGGATTGAAGCAGCTTCTCTTGAACATGGTTTGAAATACCCGGCTTTCATAAGCAATCTGCTTAAGGTAAGGCTGGTGCTTGGAGAGTAATTACTTCGAAACAACAAATTGGTGAAAGTGTCTGAGAGAGGATTTTCAAGGTGCCAGGCAAATTAATGTGTTAAAACTCTGAAATCTTTCAAGTTGATTTAGTCTGATGAAACATACTGACAGGTTGCTGGTTACTCTCTAAGAGTGCAGCTGCAAGGAATTGAAGCTGCAGCCTCCGCTTGCCGATCTTTGAAGAATAATGGTGGGGACACCCAGACTGGAGCCTGATCAGGCAACAGGGGCGCAGGGCATGGTGGAGGGATTGAAAAGCTCCTTCTGTCAGACTGAGCTTCCAGGTTCTCCTGATGGAAGCCCTTCTGCTTCTGAAAGGAGTTTTGTTCACTTGCAGGAGCTAAGTTCTGCCCTAAACCTGTTTCTCTTCCTTATGTACTTAACTCCTTTTATCCTGGTGAATGTCTTTCTTTTTTTTTTTTTCCCCAAGATGACTGTCCCTTTGATTCTTGGCTCAGAGCAAAGTATTTTTATAAGGTTCTCTATCCAAAAGAAGCAAACTGTTTCATAAAATACCCCCCTCTTAGAATCTGGAGTTAACTGTGCAATATCTAGCCCCGTTAACAAGTATTTGATCCTGCAGTCTTTCTTCCTTTACTCCAGGACAAATTTTAAGGTACCAAGCAGCTTCTGGCACAAGTAAACCTGAATATATCCACGAACTAAAACAAATGCCTTGGATTAACCTGTAACATGGCCTTCCATGAAATAAGAGATTCTTCTTCAGTTCTTGTTTTTTACCAGAAAGACTGAGGAAGTCAGTAAAACTGATTTTACACAGTGGCTTAATGAGACATCCATGGCCGAGTAGTCATGTCTGACCATTCTCTGACTAATAGTTCCAAAATTGTACACTGTAGAATTGTACGCTTAAGATAATTTGCCTTAAGACCTCAAGTAATCATTAAGCATTTCACTGTTCCTAGAAAGTAACCCAATGTAACCAACGAATTTTCTCTCATTTAGTCCCAGGTGGAGCTGAATAGGAAAATGCTTGCTGATTTGGCTATTTATGAGCCAAAGACATTCAAGTCCTTAGCTGCCTTAGCCCAGAGGAGGAGACAAGAAGGCTTCCTTGCTGCCCTGGGGGATGGAAAAGAACCGGAGGGGATATTTTCACGTATCGTACACCACTATTGATGTTAAAACAGTCTGAAAATACGTTTTATAAAGAGGAACTTGTCTTACGAAGTAACCTCGCTCACTGACAGCTGCTGAGATCGCAGCTGTGGAACAAAATCCTCTCAGGAGGGTTCCAGAGGGAGGCCGGGGCAAGCCAGGGTGCCAGGCCGTGGTCAGTCAGGCCCGTAGAAGCTCCAGCGTTAATTACATACTTAGCGTAAGGGCGCTTTCGGTTAAGAACTTTAATAAAGATATTTTTTTTTTTGGTAACCGCTACTGTAGAAGCCATTTGCGTGGTGAATTCTGGCGCCGCCCGGGGTGGGATGCGGTGCGCAGCTGAGCCCAGGCCGCCCCGCCGCGCCTGAGAGTGGTGACGCGCGCCGGAAGTCCCGCCCCCTCCGCCTCGTTCAAATTCCCAACCGGTGCGTCACGCCGCTCCCTTCAGCCCGGGGGGGGGGGGGAGGCGAAACGTCAGGACGTTCGTGGCGGCCGCGGCCAATCGGCGGCCTCCGCTTTGCCGCGTCCCACCAATAGGCGGCGAGGAGAAGGGCGGGGCGGGGCGCCGCCCGGTGGGGAAGAAGAACTGAGGCAGGCGAGGCGGTGGCACTACCACAAAATGGCGGCGGGGTCGGGGAGCGCGGCGGCTGTGGTGGCGGTGGGCGGCAGCGGCCCGGTGGGGCCTCAAGCTGGTGGCTCTACGTTGGCGGGGTCCGCCTCGGCGGGGAGCGGTGCGCCGGTACCGGGCCCTGGGGCGGTGCTGATCGGGGACCGGCTGTACTCGGGAGTGCTGATCACCCTGGAGAACTGCCTGCTGCCCGAGCACACGCTGCGCTTCACCCCATCCATGAGCAGCGGCCTCGACCCCGACACCGAGACTGAGCTGCGGGTCACCGGCTGCGAGCTCATCCAGGCAGCCGGCATCTTGCTTCGTCTGCCGCAGGTGGGGCTGGGCCGCGGCCTGGTCGGGCGGGGAGGCCGGGGGAAAGAAGGCCGCAGCGGGGCGGGTGTGGGTTCGGGTGCCTGCGTTCCCTGTCCGGGGAGAGCTTTGTTCGCTAGGCCTCGGCCTGTCCGAGCCGGTACTCGATCGCTAGGCCGCCATCCGCGGTTACAGAGCCGGGGAGCTGCTCTTTGTGGCCGGGTTTCGGGCCGCGGGGCTTGCGGCCTTCCCCGCCCGGCCGGGAGCAGGAAGAGGGTGATGTAACCGGCTTCCGCCGCCACCTCCCGGCGCGGGGGGGGAGGGAGGGGGAAGGGGGGAAAATCCTCTGTTTCAGGCTGGGGATTGCGAAAGTAAAGACTTCGTAAATTCCTCTGAATTGTAGTGACCTCGGGAAGGTTTAGTTTCCTGGAGAACTCGTTGCTCTCCGAGTGTAAAACTTGCCAGGCATCTTCTAGCTACCGAGTGTGTTAACGAGTATACGCAAATCGTAATATGATTAGATTCCACCCTCCATCCACACTGAAAAAAATAACGTTTTTCTGGCGTACGGTTATAACTTACAGCTTTAGTGGGTGCTATTGTAGGGCTTGGGATGTTTTTTATTTCTTTTATTTACTTTGGAGCGTGTTTTCATACTTCATAAAAAAAGTTATTGATTTAGCGTGTGTCTTACAGACAGTGTTTGTGTTGTTGATAATATTTTGGGCAACTTGATTCATGACTGAAGTGAGGGTCCTAGTTTTCTTTAGATACCACTGAACTTACACCCATGCTTAAATATAGTTGAGCTATTCTTCTGGGTATGAAATCTGTTGAAATCATTCTAGGCAATTTCTTTTTGTAACTGATGGTTGTTTTTTTAATACCTACTGTGGTTACTTCTTTTTTAGGTGGCTATGGCTACAGGACAGGTGCTATTTCAACGTTTTTTTTATACCAAGTCTTTTGTGAAGCATTCCATGGAGGTAAGAAAACATTTAAAAGACATATGTGGCTACAAATGTTATTTAATCTTAGATCTGTTTTTGCAAGTTGTCAACTTACGTGTGATCAGAGTGTTGATAACTGGCCTGTAGATTTTACTTATAAATCAACATGATTTTACAAAGCTACATAGTACTGATTTTTGTCAAATTTCTAGTATTTCCTTGTTTTACCACCATTTTCTCTTGTTATCCCTCCTTAAGCTGTTGGAGGCGATCAGTTCCTGATTTGAGCAAAACATCAGTATGTTGCAATACTTATATTTCAGCATGTGTCAATGGCCTGTGTTCATCTGGCATCCAAAATTGAAGAAGCACCACGGCGCATAAGGGATGTAATTAACGTGTTCCATCGCCTTAGACATCTACGGGAAAAAAAGTAAGCTTAGACTTTGAAATAATCTGAAGTATTTATGTTGTTTTTTAATTGTTAAACTTCATGGCCCGATGATAGTATCATTCCCTGTTTCATAAATCAGGGAACATCTTGAAGAGATGTCATGAAGGAGAAAAGTGAGTGGATCCATTTTATTAAGTGAATATTTTTGGCGTTAAAAATAGTGATGCCTTTTACACAAACACAACTTAACCTGCCTGTAAGTACTCTTTGAGGTTAAGATTATCTTCTTCAGAATGTGAAATTCTCTTGCAGAAAACCTGTGCCCCTTATACTGGATCAAGAATATGTGAATTTGAAGAACCAAATTATTAAGGCAGAAAGGAGAGTGTTAAAGGAGTTGGGATTTTGTGTTCACGTAAAGCACCCTCATAAGGTTTGTACTCTATAAGTTAAATTTACTATCAATGTTTCATATGCTATACATGCTTTGAGTAGACTGCCTGACTGCACGGAAGCTGTGTAGTTTGTACGTGGTAAGGCTAGTTAATTCACTAAAGCTAGTTTCTTATCATCATGATGTCTTCTTTCTCATTTAAGAGATTCTTACTAGTTGTCTTAAATCATTGCTGAATGGCGACTGGAGGTGGATGCAGATTCTAAGTATTCCTTGAAGTCAAATTACATAAGTAGGTAGCTTTGGTGTTAGAAAATGTCAACTAAATGTAGATTCTTCAGCAGAAAGGAATTTGGAGACCCGGGGTTGTGATATCCTGTTATCAGAAACACTGTGTGTCATGATCATTCTTTGTGGAAATATGCTGGGGTTATTAAACCCATATGAGCTAGTTAGGAGTGTTTTTTAGGTTTTCTGAAAAGCACACTTGGGTGTGAAGGGCTTGGCTAGACACGAGACAGTTCTCAATATTTAAGTATCACGTATTAGACCAGGATGATACTTGGAGGATGTAACTACTGCAAATGTTTTAAGTTGGGTGCTTTAGTACCATTAGCATTATGCCTTAAGTAGCTATGTGTGCTAAGAGGTCCTCCTGCTTCTGTGCCAGCAGAACTTGGGATCTTGCTCTTTCTTCCTCTAAAAACTAGTGCTGTCTTAAGATCATTTAAAGCCTACTTGATTTTCAGAATTCACTTATCAGTACCCTAGGGGACAATTGTACTTGATTGTTAATTGGTATTTGGTATGAATTTTTGCTGTTAGAGTAGTTTTTTATCTGCATCCTTGTTTTCCTTTCAAACATAAGAAAAAGAACTGTGACACACATGTTCTGTGCAAGTACCGTTACACTTCTGTTACTGCTTATTGCAGCTAGCAATATTTTCTCCCGAGTTACAGCTAAAAAGGAGTCGTGAATTTTATAGGAGAACATACCTAGCATGAAAACAGTTGAAGACAAGACATCTAGATGAATAGGATGGTGACTGAGCTCAGAAGACGGAGAGCTAGGAAGGTCAGATCTGGTTGAGTGTCAACTCGTGCAAACTTTTGCATTGGAGAGCAGAAGCTGTGTGGATAAACACTGGGGGTGTTGCAAGCGCTCTCTCACGTGGAGTGTTTTAGAGCTTGAAAGAGAATAACAGATGCCTCATGGATGTCCCTCTGAAATAAATAGGTGGCTCTCGAGATTCTTGTTAATAACTCAATAACCCGTATCTTCCAGATAATCGTTATGTACCTTCAGGTATTAGAATGTGAACGTAACCAACACCTGGTCCAGACTTCATGGTAAGTTGATTTTCTTTGTTCTAAGAGACCAGCAGGGGCAGTAGCAGAAATATGTCACTTGAGGCACTCTGGGCAGCATTGCTCAGAGGTGATTGTGGGCCACACCAGACAGCTCCAGTGTTTCTTGGCGTGCCCCAAACTACTACCCAAATGTTGATCGGCCTCTTAAGTCAGAGGCGCTGTTTTAATGGTAAGGTAGCTTTCCACCCTGACTTCTCACTTCCCTCCTCTCTGCTTTTACTTTTCAGCTGAAAGGAAAATGTTGAGTGGGTTAATAGTGTTTCCTTGGGGTTTTTTTGTTCTTCAGAGAAAATTATGTGTAGTTAAAGTCTGTTAGCAGTGCTGGGAAATGGCCTTTCCCAGGGCTTGAGCTTGATTACAGGTGTATCAAAAACTCAGCGCAGATAAATTTTATTTATCTGTATGGATAATGCAAGATGTCAGCTTCTGAGACTGGATAAACTCAGTGTTTCCATGTTTGCCAAGAAATGTCCTCTGCCTCGTCACTCGTTACAGTAAAGATTTGCTTGGGGATGGGAAGGTCTTAAACTTCAGAAATAGATAATGCTTTTAGACAATAATGTGGTTTTTTTAACAATACTGTGGTTTTAAAAGCCTTTAGTGAATCCAAAGATCATATTTCTGCTGACTGAACTGTCTGGTACTGTGACCTGTGTGTAGAGAACCAGTTTTGACTTTTCTTTTCTGTACTCTTTTAATCAAAGGGTAGCCTCTGAGGGTAAGTGACTAAGACTTCTCCTCTGCTGCCCAAGCGCTATGGTGCAGGGATAGCTGCCGTCTTCAGTCAAACCAAAGCAGGCTCTACCAAGAGAAGGCTGGCTCTAGACAGGTGGTATATACGTGATAGTATAGTAACTGGCCAACTGCTGCTTGTGCTTATACTTTTTGACTTTTATTTTCATTATGCATTTTGACTGTTGTATTTTTGGTAACCTGATTGTTAAAGTTTTGAAAGATTATTATTTTTTAATGTTATATCTCTCTAACTGTTAAAATGATGTATTCTTAAATGATAAAGCAAATTAAGGTGGGGTTTAAGTCTTAAAGGGGTGAATTAACACAACAAAAACTAGTTGCCATGTGTAAGCTAGCTAGAAAACTTCTGAGTAGGTGTGTGAAGCTCGGAGTCAAATGTAACACTTGGGACTTGGAGAACTTCCCAGTACCATTGCATGAAGTACTGGAACGTGAGTTATGGACTACTGCTATGGAAGGAGAGGGGTAGGTGAGGAGGAGGGAGGAAATTACCTCAATTGAGAAATGATTCAGATGTTAAAATACCATATTTGCGTACTGATGCTTGTTGCTTCCAGTACCTGAAAACTGGTGGATATCCAGTATAATTGTTTTTTGAAATGTGCATTTTTAAACATTACCTTTTTCTTAAAATATGTGACAAGGATTCATTTCCTCATGTGTCTGATTCTGAGCCCACAGGGAGAATATGCATGGTACAAACTTAAAAGCAAGCATGTTTTTCAATTTGGCAAATTAGAAAAAGGCTGTATGACTTCCAGATGTTTGAAGTGCCACTTTTCTTTATCGCTTCTTTTGCCAAAAGGTTTGTTCTCTCTTTGTAGTGGGACAAGAAAAGTAGGTTTTGGAGCTCCTTTTTCCCATAAAGATGGGCTGACGCTTGGCACTGCTTCTCTGCTATAGCAGTTGCTCTGCATATAAACAAGAGTGTAAGACAACTGGGAGTTTGCTGCTCCTGGGATTCAAGTTCCTTTTGTCTGTCCTGTATAAACTGGTTACAAGTGTCTGGGCTGTGGTCTCTGGCTTGGATGTCGTGGGGTTTAGTGAATCCTTGTGTACTGGGTACCCACATGGTTAATGACTACTTTCAGAAAGCGTATCGCTTTGAGGACTGTCTATTGTGTCTCGTTTTAGCTTTTTCTCACTTTGCTTGACGTATGTGCTCAATTATCTAGATCTTTTTAAGCACATCAGCTGACAGATTCAGAGGAAGTTACTTTGTGTATTTAAGATTTAGAGGAATAATGCTTAAGTGTACTGACTGGAATATATGCAATATTTTACAGTTTTCTCATTCTGTGAATGTTCATTTTAAGCAACCTTACTGAAATGGGACAATTTGGAAACCGTATTTCATGTGCCAAAGAGGAGATCTGCCTGAATACTGAGTATTCTCCTGAATTGATGTTCCCAAACACCCTGATTTCTTCTATGGCCGCTTTTTGCATCAAAAGGAATTGTGTTCTGGATGGAAAAATCATGATTCTGAAGGAAAACGGACCCCTTAAATCTCCAGTGGAAGTTGACACATGCTGAAGTGGGACTGCGTTTTCATGGGAGATCTACTACAGGAGCTGCACCTTTCAGCAAACCATCAGGGCTCAGCCCTATTGCAGAGAAACATGTGAACCTAAAACTCTATAACTGAGTACTTCAGATTATATTGTATGTTGTCTTGATGAAAATAACTTGTCTATTGCATGAGAGCAGGTTGGTAGAGCTCCAGAAGGAAAAGTGAAGTTAAAATTGGTTCTCTTCTCACCACTGAATTTTCAGCAGCCAGTCAGTCAATCAAACTTAATTTCTGTCACACATCCCTCCCCTTGAGGGATTTATTTTTATGGTTTGTTTTTTTTTTAGTAAAATCATTCAACTTTTCTTTAAATTTTACAGGAGTAAAGTCTGAATGCAGTAAGAACTGCATGCAGTAACTGAATGCAGAAATAAATAGTCCTTAAAAGTAAAAACAAAACCAAAAAAAAAAACCACCATACAACTTTGCAGTGCCATGCAACTTCCCTGATATCCTGTCTTTCAGGAATTACATGAATGATAGCCTGAGAACAGACGTCTTTGTGAGATTCCAGCCAGAAAGCATTGCCTGTGCGTGTATTTACCTCGCAGCCAGGACGCTGGAAGTGAGCATAATTCCATTAATTTAAAGTTTGTTTGGTCTTTTAGTAGAAGTGGAAGACTGAGCGTGTCTACCCCTCCTTTTCAGATTCCCCTTCCCAATCGTCCACACTGGTTTTTACTCTTTGGAGCGACGGAGGAAGAGATTCAAGAAATCTGCATAAAAATTTTGCAGCTCTATACTCGGAAAAAGGTTTGCTCCTTTTTTCTTAATGTGAGCATTTTTCAAAGGCTGCCGCTTAGAACACGAGTTGGAAAACCACGTCCCATTTGGATTTTGGGTGGAATGGGATAGTAGTCACGGTAGCTGGATCTCTTTAGAATTCCCTCTACCCGCCCCTGAAAGCAAGTAAGCAGAACGTCGAGCTTATTAAGCTTTGTCATAATCAGTGCTCCTGCCTTCACAGGTTGATTTATCTGATCTGGAAAGTAAAGTGGAAAAGAAGAAATTAGCTATCGAAGAGGCAAAAGCACAAGCTAAAGGTCTAGTACCCGAGGGAGCCCCAAGTTTGGATAACACATCAGGATTTTCCCCTGCACCCAAAAATGGTAAGTAGTTGGATAACTTGTTTTTAATAACTCATCTTAAACGTGTGTGTGCATCCCAAAAGGGTAAATACAGTGTGGTTTGTCTTTTCTTGTTTTTAAATTGGCTTCTAGCAGCAATTCAAATGGCAGAGTTTGAATAGTATTGTAACTTTGTAATTTCTTGAAACAGATAAAGGCTAAAACCAAATTAGCCTAAAATTAAGGCTAGTTTAAATTTATATAGTACGAAGGCTTGCTTTTATGTGGTTTTGGCAATAGACTCAAACAAATACTTGCAATTGGCATGTTATGCTAAAGAAATGCTAAAGCATAGGTAGGGTTAGGGTTAGGAACTCTTGACAGCAGTAGTATTTTGGGGTGGTGGGTGGGGAATATTTTCTTGCATATTTGGTCTAAAGTTTCCAGTCTAGTGCATGCCTTGCCTCAAAGATAACTTTTACCGTCTTCCTCTGCAGTTTGCCTTTAAAAAGATGGTGAATAATTGGCAAGAAAAGGAAGTTGAAAGCAATGTGTGACTATTGCAGTTGGCTTCCTGGTTTTACTTCAGTATTTTGGCAGAAATGTTTCAGATTAAGTTCTGTGAAGTCCTTCAGATCTATTTCTTGGAGGGGGGTGTGTGTGTGTGTACATACATGCAAGCTGCATGTATACAGGACTGATTATTGCCAAGATGATGAAACAGGGCGAGGGGAGGCCTCAGTCCTTACAGTCACTATCTCTACTTTCAAAATAAGGTAACAAAGGCTTTGTTTCTCTAGAGTCTCCAAAAGAGGTTAAAGGAAATAAACCTTCACCGCTGCCTGTTCAGGCGATGAAGAATGCTAAAAGGAAAACGGAGGGAGCAAAAAGAATGAGTTCAAACAGCCCAGTAAACGGGTGAGGCTTTCATAATGGTGGAGCTTATTTTCTTCCTCTTACTACTTGAAGCAAAAATAACTTTGTGTTTGCTCTCTTGCAGCGTTCAGAAAGGAAGAGAAAGCAGAAGTCGAAGTGGCAGTCGAGATCAAAGCTACTCAAGATCCCCATCCAGATCCGCGTCCCCTAAGCACAGGTAAGTGCTGTGGGAGGAGGAGGCTGTGCGGGGGGAAGCCCCCGGACTAGAATTTCACAGGGTGAGCTTTGGTAGTCTCTCAACAAGAGCAGCTGTGAAATAACACAGCAGTGTGCGCTTTAAGGTGTGTATGTATGCATTGTAACTACATTTAGGTGCTAACAGTAATGTAGAATAATTCCATTTAATATTAAGAAAACAATGTTTTCTCTCCTGTTCTTTTTTTCTGTAGGAAAAGTGAAAGTTACTCCACATCCAGCGGTTCCAAATCCCACAGCCGTTCTAGGAGCCGCAGCGACTCTCCTCCGAGACAGTTCAACCACAGTTCGAGCTACAAAGGTTCCAAGGTGAGAAGTTACAAGAAATCAAAAGACTACAAATACTCCACACACAAACCACGGAAATCGCGCAGCCGGAGCTCGTCGCGGTCCAGGAGCCGATCCCGGGAGCGCTCGGACCATTCGGGGAAGTACAAGAAGAAGAGTCACTACTACAGAAACCACAGGCACGAGCGGTCGCGCTCCTACGAGCGAGCAAGTCATCGCTACGACCGAGACCACCCTGGCCACAGCAGGCACAGGCGATGAATTAGGGCAAAAAGTCTTTTCTTTGGAATTTAGGCGGTGGAGCTCTTCCCCATTTTCCCTCTTTGCAGTAGAGGGTTAACCCGCCCTGTAAACCACCCGGTAACATCCCTTCTGCTGGCAGTTCTGTCCTTACTGTCGTGAATCCAAAGGAAAGATCCTGATAGGACAGGATGGTGCGAAAGACTCGATCCGGTAAATGTCTTGGTGACTGTTCTGCTGGAGCGTCACCCCGTAACGCTGCAGAACTTGTCTCTGGATGCTCCTATGCCTGCTCTTTAGTAATTTGCGTACCGTAGTGCAGTGGAGTGTTGTTTGGGACTTCCAGTTCTGCCAGCGGGACCTCCAGTGCTCGGTAGCTGGAATGCTGTGCGGAACGGTCCTTCCCTGTGGAACTAGAAGGCTGGAGACAGGTCGTAAAACCCGTTGGAGTGGCTTGGTGCTAACAAAGCTGTCTTTTCATACTGATTCAATTATGTTGTATAAATGTAAGGTGACTTTTTTTTAGAACTGTTGCCTATATTAGGTTATATATGTGTATATATATTTTGCAGTGTTACAGTACAGTATGGGAATATGGCCTTACTAGCCTTTACACTTTATCCACAATGTAAATAAGCATTTGTTTAATACAGGTGGAAGATATATACAGAAAATTCAAAACTTGAATTCTATCTAAAGACTTGTGTAGAAAATTCTGATAAATGTGAAAGTATTTAGCTCTGTGTATTGAGAGTAGTATATTTTTATCTGTGCAATGCTGTGTGCGGGCCACCAGCTCATGAGACATTTCCTATATATTCATTTTAAGTGGTTTGAAATTCTTTACTCAGGATCTTTGACACTCGGAAGAATTAGTAGTTTGTCAATCTGCATGCTTGTTGAAGAACAGAGCATTTGAAAAAAAAAAAAATAGAAAAAAAATAGCAACCCCCCCACAGCCCAGCAGTATCAGTTCTAGTGGTATCTCTGAGCTGTTACTCTCATGCTCCCTAATTTCATTAAAGTATTTGATTTTCTATTAAATTTACTCAATAGTAGTTTCTTCTAAGCTACACCACTGTGCCTGCTCGTAAGGAAAGAAATGTGGTGCTGAGTTGAAGAGACTGTGGAATTGCAGTAGATTTCAGAGCAGCCCCAGTCCTTCCACCCCGAGCGTCGGTGCAGTCGCCGTCCCGGCGGAGCAGACTGGTGCGGAACTGGGTGCCAGGACTGGAGCCTTTTCAAGCTTCATAGAACCATTTGTTAAACTCCCTCTGTCCACTCGAGTGGACAGCGAGGTGCCTGAGCTGTTTTGTGGTCAGTCTTGTAGCTGCCTCGGTGACTCTTCTAACACTTCTTTTAAATCCAAGCCAATCTCTTGGCAGTTCTCTTGCTGTTTATTTCTTTAATATGTATGCAAAGCAGCTGGGAGGATTTGCAGTCAGCCTTCCTTTAGCCGCCCTCTAGTCTACTGATTGCCTCAGCTGGAGTTTTCTGGGATCAGTCTGTAATTACCAGTGGATATTTGTGAACCTGACTGATCGTTATTTGGATTAAGTGATGCTTTTGACCCCTGCAGCCCCCCCGAACTTCTGTTCTGTAACAGGAGTTTGTACTTCCCAACAGGTAACTGGTGTGTCAGTGCATCACTACTGGGTGGTTTCTGTGGGTGCCCCTTTTTCCAGTGGAGGGGGAAGACTAGTTTTTTCCCAGTCACCTTGTAGTGGCAGTAATTGGTTTGTAGTTCATTATCAGAGTTCTGATTATGTCTTGGCTGAGAAAAGAGGTAATTGAGAGAGGCAGCAGAGACAAGGAGAGCTCCTCGGAGCTCCAGCGCAGCACTGCTGCGGAGTGTGTTAATACGTGCCCGAATCGGTGAAATATCTGCCTTAACTTGACCTCTGCTCACAGATGGAAACTAATTATTTCGTACTTACGCTGAACAGTTGAGTAGATGTCCAAGTATTCAAGTAGCTCAGACACAACACGATACAAAAAGTAACTTTGATCTATTCAAACACGAACAACCTGAAGTAGCAGCGTTCGAGAGAGTCTCCTTTTTACATCTTTCTCGTTCTTCCTACCTGGGTCTGACTTGGAGCAGGTCAAGCTCTAATCTCTGTTTACTAATTCCAGGTCTAAAGGTAGTTAGTGTTTCCCCATTTAATTACTTCCTTCTATTCCGGGTGCTTCTGGAATTGCCTCTGTCGTGTCCCCGGGGTGAGCGACACACGGGGAGGCAGGTCTGCTCCGGAGGGGCTTCAGGAGGAATTACCGGAGGGAAGTCTCGGTTCTGCTGGCTACGGACGTGACCACCTTCCCCTGCAAGCAGCGTGGACGAGGAAAAAGGTAAGACCCAGGCTGTTCTACACTTGTCTACATGAATATAATATCACTTGGCATAAAAACCAGCATCTGTGTTCCACGAACTGGTGTGCTGATGCACAGCGCTGAATAAATACTCATCTCCTTCCCTAGTACATCTGCTAAAATCTGGAGAAGGGGGAAAAAAAAAAAAAAAACCAAGGCAGAAAGTGTGTATATTTTTATATTAAAGTGGTTTGGTTCCAAAACAAGAGGGATTATATCACAGGATTAAAAGACGTCCTGTTCTAGAAGAGAACAATCTGTCTTTTTACCAGCGAAAAAGCCCGATTCGGATGGCTACGGTCTTGGCAGAGAGGAGGTGGGTTTGGGAGACGCCGCCGAGAGGAGGCGTGAGATGGAGCTGTTGAAATGGGGGGCTGTTTCTCTGGCGGGGAGCGGGTTCCCTGCCTCTGACAGAGGTACCTGTTCTCGCTGCCCGGGGCCGTGGCCGGCAGCCAGATGGGCCAGCAAACCTCGTATTGTTTTACTTTTGCTCAGGAAGTCAGAGATTTAAAACGTTATCGCATCTATTTGGTAACTCGGGGGGGCATTTACAAGCGAGTAGTTTTTCAGCATTTACCGTGCTGAGGGCTAAGAACTGAGCTGCCCTGTTTCACTCTGGGAATAGCCGGCTGGGCGTTCCGAAGAGTCGGTCTGAGATTCAATTTAAAACTCCTTGCAGTGGTCAATGGATGAAGGTTTGAATTAAATCCCTATTTCCTTGAAGTTAGGGATCCCGGGCGTTCTGTTAGTTGATCCACCAATCCACAAAAATTCTGGGGGATAGAAGGTGCGTTTCTCCAACTTAAAATGCAGCCGGCAGCTCCCAGCTGGATTCCACGAGCGGTGCTGTAAGAAAGCCTGGAAAAAAAGAAATCAGCCCAGTCTTCGGAGAAAATATTAAGAAATACTGTGTTAAGTCATTTCATAGCGCCCTCTTATAACCCTACTTTTTGTCTCTTTACATCTGATGGTTGCTTTTCCCAGTTTCCTACAGAGCTGAAAGGCACGGGGCTGCTTTTCATCACCCTGTTAGAAGAACATCCCTCACCCCGGGGCCAGCTGATGGGGTAGCGATGGGAAATGGTGCATAATCCTGCTCAGACATCAGTCCATCATTGACCAAAGGATCAACTGCTCTTTTCTTGATACTTGGAAGAGCGGTGCAGCCCTGGATGGGGCTTTGGGCAACCTGGTCTGGTGGGAGGTGTCCCTGCCCAGGGCAGGGGGGTTGGAACTCGATGATCT